>CAUYON010041134.1:0-26894 GCA_963573935.1 Arctocebus calabarensis
TTTCTTTCTTTCTTTCTTTTTATTGAGACAGAGCCTCAAGCTATCACCCTGGATAGAGTGCTGTGGCATCACAGCTCACAGCAACCTCCAATTCCTGGGCTCAAGCGAGTCTCCTGCCTCCGCCTCCCAAGTAGCTGGGACTAGAGGTACACATCACACGCCTGGCCATTTTTTGGTTGCAGCCGTCATTGTTATTTGGTGGGCCTGGGCTGGATTTGAACCTGTCAACTCAGGTGTACATGACTGGCGCCTTAGCCTGCTGAGCCATAGGCACTGAGCCTATTCTTTTTTCTTTTTGGTTTAAAGAAAAGTGATGTAGAAGTTGGCAGAGTCACGCTGGGAAGATTTTTCTTGTGGGCATGTTTTGGCATTTCCTTGATGTCCTTATGGCCTGGCAGGACTGGGCTCCCCTCTGCGGGCTGCCCCAGCCTCCATCCTCACCCCTGTCGTGCCTGTCTGTGTTCCGGCCTGTCCCGCAGGGGATGGCGGTGTGTCACCCAGCCGTGGGTCTCCAGAGCAGGGACTCTTCACAGAGCCACATTCAGGAGGCCCTGGCTGCATGGATTTGTGGAGTCCTTGTCTCAGTGCTTCTGCAGAAAGCACTTCTTCCTCTCCCCAGGGGCAAGACACAGCTCCGAGGGGACAAGAGCAGGAGTAGGCACGGGGCCCTCTCCCCTGTCCGCGGCAAGGGGACAGCACCCAGTTTCCCCATTCTCTGGACAGTACAGAAAGGGAGCTCCCCGGGCCCATCTGTGTGTGGCCATCCCAGCTGCTTAGCCCACCTGCTCCTGCCCTGCCCCTCAGCATCCTCTTCTTTGTCTGTAAATGGGAACAAGAGCGAAAACCACCCTCAAGGGCTGCTGGGAAGACCGAGCACATACAAGCAGGTGAGGCTGCTGCCACTTCGTGGTCTCCATGTCAGCCCTTGTTCTGGTCTTGTACTCCTGGCACTGAGTCATGTCCATTTGCAGGCGAGGGCCTGGAGACCTGGAAGACACATGTATTTGCCCAACCCTTCTGCCAATGGCTTTGCCCTACGCTGGGCACTGGCATTTAAGGGGAAACGAATCCACACCCCACCTTGGGGAGGGCGAAGGCAGCCACAGGTCAAACTGCCACGCATAGGGACCATCATGAAATCTGAGAGGCGCCCGGGAAAGACGGCAAATCGGGGCCCGAGGCAGGTGGGACAGCTTCTGCGGGAGCTCATCCTGTCCAGAGGAATGGGAGGAAGCTGGCGCAGAGGTGGGGGACACTGCCAGGGTCCCCAGCACCCTTCTCCCTCCCCATGGTCACAGGCAGGTCACAGTTCCGAATATGGAGCTCATCCCCAGACTCCTCGGCAGCTTGGGGGAGGACACGGCTCAGCCCCTAACATTTGTACTCTCCTTATAAGAATGGCAGCTTCTGTCTCCCGCGGGTCTATTTCTCATCTACTGCTTAGCAATATGGAGTCCATATTGCAAATAACCAAATTATTTGGAATGTGCGTGATGTGCGTGACAAGCCCAGTGTGTGGGGGAAGGAGGCTGAGCCCACCTCCCCCAGTTTGGATCATCACTGGGTAGACTCAGCAGTTGACAAGACAGGCGAACGCCCGGTGGTTGGGAGAGAAGAACACAGAGCTTTACAGAGAAAATCGAGGCTTGTCCAGCCCCTGCCGCTTCACTGACAGTAGCACAAGCTTTAAGGGCAGGTGAGGGGTTGTGGCCGCTGGGCTCCACTGTGCCCACTGTTTGGCACAGTTTGGGAGATTTCCCTGGCATCTGGAGCTCCAGTCCCATCCCAGACCTCCTGGACATAATGTGAGCTGGACAATTGTTTTTTTTCCCACTTAATCCAGCCCAGTTGGCTTCGCTAGGTCGGGCTAATTAGCACTGTCCCTGAAGCAGCTCTAGGTCACTGTATGAACCTGGATATTTGCCCAAAGAGCCAGGGAAGCTGAGGGGAGGTTTGAGGGTTCGCTCATCTCAGGGTGAGTAGATTTGAGGCCCTGTGGGGGATGGTAGGAGTCTACATCAATGTGGGCTTTGGAGAGCTCACGGACAGGCCGTGGCTACCCCACTCACTTCCCGCCACCTGGTCGGCAGGTGCCCGAGGAGCCCAGCCCAGAACCTCCCACCACGTTGCCTCGCCAGCCTCGGTCGGGGAAGATGGGGCTTCTGGACAAGATCTCCCTCTCTGCTCAGAGCTGGGGTCTCCCCTCTTTCCCTGGACCACCCTACAGTATCTGCAGGGGGCTGTGGAACCCCGTGGCTATCCTGTTCTCTTTGGAGCGGGAGCCCACGCATCTGAGACAGAGTAGGAAGACGGGGGCCCCTGAGCCCCAGGCATGGCTGAGCCCCTCACTGATGTCACCCAAGGTTGGCCCATCCCAGGAGGAGGGTGGAGTCACTTCCTTTTGACTTGAGCCAATTTTGGTTGGGATTTCTGTTGTGGCCGCTGTAGAGTCTTCACTGGGGCAGGTACTTCACCTCTGCAGGTGCCTTTCCCTGGGCTGCTGTCACACACTTTCTCAGTGCTTGTGCCTCTCTGGGCCTACCCGCCTGCAGCCTGTATTTACGGCCCCACTTGCTTCTGCCTGAGATCGTCTTCTCAGGGGTTCTTGATCAGGTAGCTGAGCTCCCTGTGCTGGACAGTTTCAGGGGATCACACCTTCTCTTTGGTCACACTGACTGCTGCAGCTCCCATAGTGCTGGGGCACAGCGTCCTGTGGTGCTGGGGTGCTCCCCACTGCCTTATCTTCTTGGGTCAGCCCTTTCTGGCATCAGAGAATCCTGGTGTCAGGGTAATCTGACCTGAATCCCCTTGGCCATGACTTCAGGGAGGATCACTGGCTATTAGGAGGCTCCACAGGAGTCCACCTCTGCTCTCAGGGCTGTGGGGTGCTGTAGTGCCCTCCTTACCCACACAGTCTCCTGCCCCTTCACTGCACTCCTGGGATCTCATGGTGGGTTCTCTCTTCTGGGGTGACGACCCGGCCTCCCATCCCTGGATCCTCTTCCCTGCATAGGGGACGTGGGTGTGGCCAACAGCATGGGTGTATGGTCTTAGGGAAGTTTCTCCCATCCCTGCAGCCGACTTCCAGGTTAATCAAATGGGTCCAGAGCCAGTCTCCCTGTCCTGGGGTCTAAGGGCTCCACAAGAGACTGTTTGGAGGCTGCATGTCATAGGAGCAAGGTTGTCTGTGTCACAGGAGCCCAGTTTGAGTCACACTAGAAGCATTCCACATTCGTGATCACAGAGCCCCAAGCCGAGGGCAGGGTCCTTCTGGTCATGGAACCCTGGAGCCAGTGCTGTGTGTGTGGAGAATCTCAGAGGGGCCTGGGCTGGGGTCTCTCTAAGGTGACATCCTGGCCCAGGTGAGACAGAGGCTGGCAGGGCTCCTTAGGCACCAAGAGGTTGATGGTTGAAAAGTGGGTGATTCCACTCCCAGGAACATTTCCGTATGGCTCCATTATCCCCCACCCCATGGTTCTTGAATAGTAGAGAACTGGCCCAGCCATGAACTGCTCAGTGTAGGGAGGGGACGTGGCTCTCAGAGGCCCCGCTTGCATCAGCCCCGAGGGCCAAACACCTCTCAAGAGCAAAGAGCTGACTTCCTGATCTGGGTTCCAAACCCCGCCCCCCGTGGTGATGTCGTGTTCCAGGGACACCATGGACACTGTTGCTCTGGGGATTTTTGCAGGAGCGGGTCACGGCCATAAAGCTGTCAGAGAGGACATTGTCCTGTGGCCTTGTCTGTGCCCACCTTGTCATCTCCCCTGGCCAAAGCCTGGACCTTGATGACCTTAGGCTCTGCGGGAGCTGTCAGACCTCGGGCAGCCACAGCCCACCACACCCTGCTAGACGCATCTCAGCACCGTGTGCCAGTGATGCTTCCAGGTTAAATCTTGTTAGGGTAATAAAAGGGATGAAAAAACAGTATTTGGGTTGTATTTTTTCCTGGGCTATCATGACAGATTGAAGGCCTGTGGCTCCAAGCATGCTGGCCAATTCCAGCTCCCGCAACCCTGAGGCAGAGGGCACACGGACACGCTACAGGCTTCCCTCACTGGCTCGGCCTGGCCCTACAGCCCCCGGTCCCGACTACCGGCCCTGCTGTCAGCAGCACCTATGGGAATGTGGTTCCTCCAGCCCTGAGAGCCTGTCCAGCCTCCTAGGTCCCCAGGAACAGCTGTGCGTCATCCAAACAGGCCAGCTGCCCAGCCAATGGCTGACCCAGTCACTGGGGCAGGATTGGCCTGGGTCTTCCTCTTGCACAGGGACAGGAAAGAGCCTCTGATGGGTGGGTGTCCAGCACCTGGCATCTCTGGTCTGTCTGGAAGAGCGGCTTCTTCTCTGCTCCAGGAAGGCAGGCTGGGTCCCTCCTTCCCAGAGGAATTCCTGGTAAGCAGAAAGATGATAAAATGGTCATTATACTGTATTCCCTGGTCACACTTGCTGTCCAAACCCAGAAAATGATTCCAATAGCACAGGTCACGAACATGGTGCCTGTGCTCACTCCAACACCATGCATGGGTTGTTACCTGAGTGCACTTCCCATAGCTCCAAGCGGCAACAGTAACAAAACCCTCCCATTCCAAGACCTCCTGCAGGGCCACACTTTACACCCTGACTATTCTGCCAAGGAGCTACCGCCAGTGCCCACCTTCCACACAAGGAGCCCAAGGGTCAGCGGGTTAAGTGATTTTGCTGAGGTCACACCAGAGCCCTGAGTACCCAGAGCACGAACCTTCACCGTGTCTGTGACATTCACCCAATATTAGGGAGAGAACACGCCCCGGGTCTTGTTAATAGAGGCGGGTGCTCTAAAGTCCCAGAGCCCAGCCTCCAGACTTTAGCAGAGACAAACTAAATGAATGAAAACACCCCGAGGACAGTGCCAGCCCCATTTTACAGATGGAGAAGCACAGACTCTGAGGGGGCGAGTCACTTGTCCACACTGGCTCAGGGGTAAGTGGGCAGTTTGCAGCCTGGACCTGGATCTTCCTGCAGGCTGAGCCCCTGAGCATTAGCTAGGAAGACTGTCTCATATGTTTTTTATAAGATGTCAGGTGTCTTCATGAATGCGCCACTAAAAAGCCTGACTTGCTGTGTTAAATGGTCTGCTCCAGCTGCCGTCTCAAAGCACCACAGACTGGGTGGCTTAGGCGGCAGAAATGTTTTCCCCGGTTCTGGAGGTTGGAAGTTCTGGATCAAGGCTGCTCGCCACGGCTTGCAGAGGGCTGTCTTCCCCTGGGTCCTCACCTGGCTGTCCCTGTGGGCCGTCTGTGTCCTATTCTCCTCTTAAAGGGACACCAGTCAGACTAATGACCTCGTTTTACTCTACTTTCCTCGTTAAAGGCCCTGTCTCCATTGCAGGCACAGTCCGCGGTCCTGGAAGTCAGGACTCACCACGGGACTTGGAGGGGACACGGCTCAGCCCCGAGCATTTGTGCTCTCCTCACGAGAATGGCAGCTTCTGTCTCCCGTGGGTCTATTTCTCATCTACTGTCTTAGCAATATGGAGTCCACATTGCAAATAACCAAATTATTTGAACTCAAACCTATTTCTCTAATTCTGAACAAAGTGAACCATTTTGTTTGGTGGGTGTGGTGGTGTTCAATTTGTTGGCTAAGTAATCACTTTAATGATGTTCTCGCGTCTGCCACATGTGAAACTGGACGTGCCTGAAAACAGACACACGGCATCTCCCTCGTGGTGCCTGTTTCAACACTTCTTCCTGCATATACAGACACGTGTGTACATACAAACACAGGTGTGCACACAGACTCATGCACACACAGACAAGTGTGTACATACAAACACAGGTGCACACGCCCCATTACCACCCAGAGAATGCTCTATGAGGGGCATTAATGCCTAGCTCAGGGAGAGAAAAGTTAGGTTATTTTCCTAATTAAATGTAGTTGGGAATATTATGTTAAAACAAGAGGGCTAGATTTCCTGGCTGTGGTATCTCTTTTACAGGCCGATGTGATCTGGGACTCTCTCAGTAAATTATCTACAAGGGACCAGCTAGGGAAGGTTGCAGGCTTTGCAGGTCACGTGGTCCGTTACACCCACTCAGCTGTATCGGGAAGCCTCTGTGAGCAATGTCAGGATATGTGAACATGTCTGGCTCCCAATAAAACTTTATTTACAAACATGAGGGGTCATGTCAGACTGAGCCCCTCAGGCTGCAGTTTGCCAGCCCCTATCTTAGAGCATGGAGAATTTTCCAAACGCATTTTTGATCATGGTGTTCTTTTCTCCAGGGCGTGCACATTCCACAGAGCACTCTCTTCTCTTAGCCAGGGCCTGGAATCTCAGCGGCGGGCACCTTCCCACTCTCTCATTTTCCTCCTGTTTGAGCCAACGTCGTGGGATCAGGGTCTGCTGTCTTTATAGGCTCGCCGTGGACTTGGATAAATCATCCAGACTCCTATTCAGAATTTTTCCTAAGTGATCCAAACCACATTGGGCTGGAAAAATTTCCCAGATGAAGTCTGCCTGTGGGGTGTTTCAGAACTTCCCGGGGCCGCTGGGACTCCAGGTGCATTGTCCCAGGGTTTGGTGACTCTGGAGGCCTCGAACTCTGCTCAGAACCCATTTTCTTTTCTTTCACATTAGTCATTTTTGTGCTGTCCCCAAGGCCTGTGTTTACATGAGCGTTTGAAGAAGGAGGAAGAGCGTGAAGGGATATTTAATGAAGGCCCACATCTGTCAGCTACTTCCATGAACATTTAAAAAGCGTTAGTCTTTGTTTTTAAGCTAAAGGCTCAAATTCACTTTGGATGGAGAATTTTAAGAAGGGGGGAACTGTTTGTATTAAGACAGACGTGGATATAGTCTTTCAAGGTGCTGACTTTGTGCTGACTTGGTCCAAAACGCAACTGCATCTGGTTATGTTTGGTGTCGACTACTCCAAAAATGCCCTAAATTCCAGACAACCTCTTGGGCTTAGAAATAAAAGTCATTAATCCTGCATTTGAATTTAATATTTGAAATTTTATCCTAATCTTTTTTTTTTTTCTTCCACATGAATTAACTTTTGAAAAGTTGGAAAGAAACAAGAGGTTTTTTTTTTTTTTTTAAGGGAACATTTTTAACAAAAGGGTATAAAATTAAACTGGGTTTGACCTTTTGAGTTTAGCAGATTTTCCACCTGGTCGGAGCAGGAAATGGGCTTCTCAGTAGGAAGGCAGCTTCTTCCCCCACCTCTGGAAAGGGATACTGTGAGCGTTCTCGAGGCGGGTGCTTCTGGGCCCAGCTGTGGTTAGCAGATAAGTGTGAGATTGAGGGTCTGGGCGGACGATTGAATTCAGGGGATGGTTCCAGGCCGCCCTAGTTCAGTCTCATCAGAAATGTTTAAGCTCCCTCACGAAAAAATGCACATAATTGTGCAGGAATCTCACACATGGGTAGACAGGCCCAGCTTGAGTTTCATACATTTAGGGCCAACTTCTCTCTGGCAGGAGCTGTGCAAGCTTGGGGCAGAGACCCAGCCACTGGGTATTTCAACTGACCCAGTGAAAGAGGGGCTCTGGGAATGGACGGGTTCGGGGGCCTGGCCATGGGGGATGGGGAGCAAGAGGGAAGAGCAGAGAGAGCCCGAGGGCGAGAGAGGGAATTGCCACTCTTGGAGTCTGGGGATCACACTTGATTTTTGGCACAGACTGCTGGGGGTCTCCTGTAGGCAGAGGATGGGGTCACTCTGTGGGAGCTATTGAAAATGGCTCCCAAGGGATCTGTTCATTTAGATAGCCAGTGCTTTTTTTGTTTATTTGTTTTTTTATGCAGAGCCTCACTCAGTGACCCTGGGTAGAGTGCTGTGGCATCATAGCTCACAACAACCTCAAACTCCTGAGGTCAACTGATCCTCCTGCCTCAGCCTCCTGAGAGGCTGGGACTAGAGGTGCCTACCACCACACCCACCTAGTTTTTCTGTTTTTAGTAGAGATAGGGTCTTGCTCTTGCTCAGGCTCTTCTGGAACTCCTGAGCTCAAGGGATCCTCCCGCCTCGGCCTCCTGGAGTGCTGGGATTACAGGCTGGCAGGACAGCTGGGGTTTGAATCTGGCTCCACATTTTATGGAGCGAGACTCAGAGCAGCCACCACACCTCTCCTCTTCCCCAGCTTCCTCAGAGGGCCATGGCGGGGCTTACCCAGGGTGATGCCTTCCACGAGCCACCTCAGGACAAGCACCCCATCTTGAAAAGCAACACCCTTATGTAACTGGAGATTATTTTTGTTCTTGAGCGTCTCAGGCTGGCCGAGGCAGAGACGAGGGCCCGCCCCAGGCCTTTTACCCTGCCCTCCCCCTGCCGCCCTTTTTGTGACTTGTTTTTCCTTTCAAGGGTGGTCTCTGCTCACTCCACTCTGATGTCACCACCTAAACACGCGGGTCCTGGCGTGGGGGCAGGGCCCTCGCACCCCTGGCAGCTCTGGCTTTGGCTCAGGAGGTCCAGGGCTCCTTCCCACTGGAATTCATGATTCCCTGGGCCAGGGCTGATGGCTCACTCCAGAAATAAAACGCAGCCGGAGGGAAGCCGAGACCAGGGCCTTCATTTCTTTTCCCTCCCCCGTTAGCGGGGAGTGGGCAGAGGGAAACCGTCTGGGACGACCGACTGAGGCTCCCCTGTGGAGTTGCTGTCTAGCAGCTTTGGGGGCTTGGGCCTCAGTTTCCTCCCTTGGGAGGGAGGAATTTGCAGTTTCGGACGGGAAAGGCTGTGATTCTACTGTAGGCAGGTAAAGGGAGTGTTTCCAAAGTGCAGGACTAAAGCGACCTTAGGTGATACAGATGTGAGTATTTGTGAACTTTTACCTAGAAGTTCTGCAGGGCCAGAGCTGGGGTAAGGTGGGTAAAGCACGTGCCTTGGGTGCAAACTTTGAGGGGGGGACATCACAAAACCTCACAGTTACCAAGGTAAGTAATAATTTAATGCACTATTTTAAAAATCAAAATGCAAAAAATTCCTTGGTGAACAAAGTATGAAAATTGCGAATAAAGGCCAGACCAGGAGTGTTGCTTTTTCTGTGCCCAGGTTCAGGCAGCCTGGCATACGCGTCACACACCATGGAAGCATTTCTGTCACATCTAGCTGGGACTGCACAGATGCTGCTGCCTAGAAAAGGCCACAGGAACGTTTAATCGTGAGTTTGTTGGAAAGAAGAGCAAAGTTTATCTAGTGTGTGTAGAGCAGATTCAGCAGAAGATTATAGCACCAGGAGAAGCACCCTTTGGCATGAACTGGTGGGACTGAGTTTCTTTCTCTTTAAATGAAATAGGCCCCATCAATCTGACAAACTCTTTTGGCCTTAGGGAGTAAACTCCAAGAGATTTTTTTTTTTTTCACCCAGGGCCCTCGGCTATGGGTACATATTGGAATCATCAGAGGAACTTTTAAAAGTACAGGTTGTGGGGGCAGAGCCTCAAGAACTGGCTGTGAGCGGCCTGAGGGAGTGAGGAGCAGGTGCCTGCTCTGGGACTAGCCGGCCTCCAGAACCAGGAGCAGGACATTCCCGCAGTCCAGCAATGACCCAGCCTAAGGCATTTCGTTTTCACAGCTCCTGTGGATGGAAACAGACTCTGGGAGGCGGGGCCCAGGCATCTGCATTTTTAACACACTCCTCAAGGGACTCTCACCACAGTGGTGTAGCCGCTGCACTTGTGAACAAGCATTTGCCTCGCCTCTGGGTCCCCCCTCACCTTTTACCCCCTCTTCTCCAGACGGGGAGTGCCCCTCACCAGTGGCCCACGGTCTGCCCTTAGGCATCTTCTTTCTCTCCCTATCCTTTGATTTCCGACGTGCAAGGTGGCCCGTCCATCTGGACAATAGCACATCAGGGCCGGTTCTCGGTTCTCAGAGGGTGAGGCTGAGACCCTTTAGTGGATTCATCTTTCCAATCAGATTTATTGAGCACCTGTGTGTATGGGGGGGGGGTGTTCAGCAGCATCGAGGGGTAGGTGCACCCCCTTGCTCAGAGCTTCCCAGGACAGAGCCTGATACAGGATCCAAACCTCACGGAGGGGCCCAGGAGGCTCCAGGGAAGGCGATGGACCCACACGGGTCACACTGGGGGCAGGTCACTGCTGGGGACAGCTGGGGCCTCTCATTCTGGGGCTCTCTGGGGGACTGCGCTGAACTCACCTCAGGGCTACGCCACTAATTGGAGGATGCCGTTGGGGGTGTTAACTCCAGACACGTGACTGTGCCAAGTGTGGCCCTGGAGAAAAGCTGGGCAGGGTCAGGGGAGGAGGTGCTGAGAGCTCTCGGGCAAATCACTCACAGAACCTGCTGTGGCCAGAGTGGGGGGAGCACGGCGGGGAGGGTGGACCTAGAGCAGGAGGGGAGGGGTTCGGCCTCGGAGCTTCTGGTTTTCCTCCTGTCGGCTGAGATGGGCCCCAGGGGGGTGGTGAATGGTCTGTTTCCATAAGGCGCCACTGGTGGAGACCAGAGTGCAGGGAAGCGGCCTGGATGGGCTGCTCTTAGGTGCAGAGGCTGTGACAGGGCTGAGATGAGCTCCAGGGCCCCAAGGTTGGCTTGGTTATGGCCTGTGGCTTGGAGAGGGAGTACATGAAGCATCCGGGGATAGAGATATTTGGGAGGCTGGCAGAGCTGGAGTTTGTCAGCCAAAGTTCTGGAGCCAGAGCGTGGAGGTGTGATTCAGTGTCCTGCCCCCTCGGCAGGCTCCATGGAGATTCATTCCCTGCAGGTGCCCCGATTCCCAGCCGCTCCTCTGTCTGCTGGAGGATGTGGGACCAGCCCCTCCCAGACTAGGGAAGTCAGGCCTTGGGATGGACTTTGGCTCTTATGCTTTCCACAGGATTCTCTTCTTGTCCCTTAAGGGTGATCACAACCTGGACGAGATGTTCCTTTTGGGCAGTATCTGCCCATGGGAAGCCCCCAGACCTGGCACATGGGCGCAGAGCCCGCGTCCGTCCCCTCTCCTGTCTGAGCTATCTGCATCCCGTGGACAGACCTCTCGGGCAGCTCCTGGACACACCCCATCCTTCCTGGGCTTCCCTGACCTCAGCGTCTTTCTCACACAGAGGTGAGTTAGTGAGCTGATCTCCGTCAGTGCCCCGTAGTTGTTACTGGTAGGGACCTTTTTTGTCTGATAGGAGACATTTGTCAGGTGGCACTTCCTTGGGCAGCTGTGTGCCCTATGCCTGGCAGCACGGGCTCCCTGTCCCCCACCCCTGTGCTAATGGATCCAAAGATAGACATGAGATCAACCCAAGCCATGCCCAGAGCTTTGGGGAGTCATGCCGCCTTCTCTGGAACCCCAACCTGTGCAGGCTGAGTGACTTATACATCCAGGGGTCCTTTTTACTTGAGGGCAAAATTGAGACTCCCATAGTGAGAGCAGGGAGAAGGGAGAGGCAGATCCCTGGAGCGTCCATTCCTCCTGGACCCGTGTGTGATGGGGCCAGACCCACCTGGGAGATTGTCCAACAATAGGCCTCTCCGGTTAGATTGGCTTGAGATGGGTTCTGGCACTTGCAACTGGGAGTCCCAACGAATTCTCCACTTTGCATTAACAAACACGAAGGAGGGCTTATCCTGGGGAAGGATGTCGGGGCCAGCAGCCTCAGAGGAGGAAGGAATCCTTCAGACTCCAGGGAGGAGGGACCTGGCTGGTGACAAGTCTAATCCCGGGAGCAGGGGCACAGCTCTTCAGGACCTTCAGGCAAGGGGTGAGCCCGGGAGAGGCCGAGCAGACCCCGGAGGAGTCAGTGGCTGGAAGAGGAAAGCTGACAGCAGGGAGAGCCGCCTTCTCTCCCTGAGGATGGAATATCCACAGAGTGGCCAAGGGGCAGCCCGGGGAGGGATGCTGTGTGTGGAGTCCCAGTCCAGTGGGTGAGTGTGTCCTCCTCTCCTGGACTCGCCTCACCTGACAAAGGGGACCTTGACGTCCCCCTGTCGATGCCGCCCTCTCTGATGTCCAGGGCTGGACCTGTGAGATGAGGGCTTAACAAGTGCGCCTCAGATGACGTTTCAGCCCACTCACTGGAAGCACCAGTTTCCACCCAAACCACTGTGCTGATTACAAATGATCCTGTTCCTCCAACCTCCGGAGCAGCTGACAGGGCCTGGGGGGCTATAGGGTTAACCTACCACACACACCTGCCCCACTAAGCCAAGGAATTCCATCCTGAAGAAGGGATGGAAAGTCCTTGCTTCTTTGTGAGGAATGTGGAAAACTTGGATGTTAATTGAAACTAAGAACAAAACACTGTGATTGAACCCATCAAAAAGAGATAACGGAAAAATGTCTTTGTATTGGAGCTAAGTGGCATCGTTGGGGTCCCCAGCACCCTGCTGAGAGGTGCTCTCTCTTTCCTCATGACAGTCATATTTTCTATAATTATTCTATAATTTATCCTTTCTCAAGTTTTTACTGTCAGAAATAATGGGAGTGTTTGGGTCCAACTATCTTGGCTTGGAGGTTGGACCCTATCACTGCCAAGTATGTTCTGAGTAACCTCAGGGAAGTCTCTTTACCTTCTGGGTCTCAGTTTTCCCATCAGTTAAAATGGGAATAACAATAGCCCATCCTATAAGGGAAACGGGTTAATGTGTTTAAAGCTATTACAGCACTTGGCACACAGGCAGTAGGCAATAAATCTGAGCTATTATTATTGCTCCCAATTAGTAAAGATTTGGACACATTTCTAGAGCTTTAAATGTCTAAATTGTGTGCGCTGTCTTTGGAAAAAGCTACATCCTGAATATAAAAAGGTCCCCGAGCTTAGGTCTGAGGCCATTTATAGCAATTCCTGTTTCCACTGTGGATTTTGGTTTTGCTGATACGGAGGGAAAATTTCAAGCCCTCTGCTGTACAAATTTAGTGAACATTTTATTGCTCGAGATTCTTTTATCACAAGACTTTTGTTTCTCATTAAGTCAGTGAATGAGATTTGCCAATAAGCCAAGTGAAATCTAATTAGGGCCAGGGGCCTTTGCCTGCAGAATTCATTCTCCCGTGGACTTACAGATGTTCTGAGCTAAGGCTGAGGGATACTGAGAGCCCCTCGCTGCTGGGGAACGCTGGCCTGGCACACACTGCTTTGCAGTTAGCACAAAAGCTAGTATAATTTTCGTAGATTTGTTTCCTGAAAATGAATCATAAGGAACACAACCCAAAGTACATACAAAGGACAACTGAATTGCTCTGGTGATGAAATACGGCTCCTAAACACACCTTTGCAATTCACGCTTGATGGGCGATGGTTGTGAAAATGAGAAGAGAGTTTTAGATCATTGTTAGGCTTTTCCTTTTCCTTTGGTTGTTTATATTTATTTATCTTTTATTTTTTGAGACAGAGTCTCACTTTGTCACCCTGGGGAGAGTGCTGTGACATCACAGCTCACAGCAACCTACAACTCTTGGGCTCAACTGATCCTCCTGCCTCAGCCTCCCGAGAAGCTGGGACTGCAGGTGCCCACCCCAACACCCAGCTACATTTTAGAGATGGGGTCCACCTACCTCGGCCTCCCAGATCGTTGGTTGTTTAAAAGTCCCCCCCTTTTTTTAAAAGTAATTTTATTAAATCATAATTGTGCAATCATGGGGCACAATGTGCTGACTTCATATACAATCTGAAATATTTTGATCATACTATGGCATTTTCTTAATCACTATATGAAGACATTGATATTCTACATTTAATAAGTATTACCGGTTCCCTGCTAAGATGCACCGTAGGTGTGATCCCACCAATTGCCCTCCCTCCACCCATCCTCCCGCCTCCCCTCCCCTCCTTTCCCTTTTCCCTGTATTCTTGTGCTATAATTGGGTTTTAGCCTTCATATGAAAGCTATAAAAGTCCCGTTTTTAAGGCATGGGAAAAGTATTCAAGCATTCACACGCTTCCACCTGCACAGGTGGGGACTCACTCACATGAACATCATCTAAAGCTAAAATTACTGATTGCGTGTTTCCAGAATTTGCGTTTCTCCTGACTACTAGAGGGAGTTCTGATTGCTTTTCTCTCCCGAGGTTCTTTGCTTATTTTTCATCCTGGTTTCGATGTTAGCAGCCACTGATGCCGAAGGTCACTCTGCTAGTCTACTGGGGGCTCCAAAGCGGCAATATTCTACTTCTATCCTTGCGTTTTCCTTCATGACACAGAAATGGGTCCCTTCTCCTGACACTTGGTTACAGTTCAAACAGGACAGGCAGAGGAATGATCCCTTCCTTTTATTTACCCAGTTCTGGAGATGATGAATGGATTTCCTTTCATCCTCAAAAGGTGACCAGTTAAAATTGTTGAAAGAAATCATCTTCTGCTTGTAGATTGACACCTCATGAGTTTCTTTTTTTTTGAGACAGAGCCTCAAAGCTGTCACCCTGGATAGAGTGCTGTGGCATCACAGCTCACAGCAACCTCCAATTCCTGGGCTCAAGCAAGTCTCCTGCCTCCGCCTCCCAAGTAGCTGGGACTACAGGTGCCCGCCACAACGCCCGGCCATTTTTTGGTTGCAGCCGCCATTGTTGTTTGGCGGGCCCGGGCTGGATTCGAACCCGCCAGCTCAGGTGTACGTGGCTGGTGCCTTAGCCCGTTGAGCCACAGTCGCCAAACCAACACTTACTGATCTTTTCCTGTTGAGGAACAATTTTATTCCTGAGCATTAGTAATATTTGGTGATGACAGCCTGGCCAGGATTGTTCCTTACTATTTGTGTCTCTAACCTATGCCTGGCATGTTCTCCCACCAAAATTATAATTTTAAGATAAAATTGGTGGGCCGTGTTGAATATAGCGTTGTGTCTTCCCTGTCCAAGAGGCACGCTTTGTGATTTCTCATTTAACACAGTTTTTTCAACTTTTTCTTAAAACCAATGGGGGCACATGTCTTCTCTAGCTGTTATTTTATATCCTCCATAATTTGAGTGGGCTTTATCCAAAGAGTTGAAAAATCTTACAATTTTGCCACTATGATTCTGCTTTAATCCAAAGAAATGGGTTAAAGCAGAATCCATTTCTCATTTCCATGAGTCCAGGATGGCCTTGCACTTGCTTTGCTTAATATAAGGAAGCAAAGTGACTTTGTACGAGTTCCAAGTCTAGGAATAAAGAGGCTTTCCATGCCTGTCCTCCTGCTCTAGGAAACCTGGCTGAGAAGTACGTGAATAAGCCCAAGTGAACCTTCTGGAAGGTGAAGACAGTGTGAACAGAGGTCAGCCATTCCAACGGAGACCTCCCTCGCCGGCTCAGCCCGTTGGCCGTCTGGCTGTGGAAGCATGAAGACCCCAGGCTGAGGATATAAAATCCCAGCTCAGCCCTGCTGCTCAGCAAATCCGTCAGCTCATCTCCGAACTAAAAGGACTGGTGTTGCTTTAAGCCGCTATCACTTAGGGCGATTTGTCACATCTCAACAATAAATGGAAGAGAATTACTAAAATCCAAAGTGTGTCAAGGAAGGGATACACAGATTCCATTAAAAAAAAAAAGTCTCTAAGGTAATGGAACTTAAATTGAAGACAAATCATGAAATGAAGTAAAAGTGAAGGCAATAATGATGAAAATAAATACATCTGTTTTGACTTCTCTAATTTCACATGAGACATCATGCAATAAAAGAAGCTCTAAAAAGAGCTGCTTCCTTGACGTTTTCAGAAAGCTTTGTCGGGGAAATCTTTAGAGGCCACAGGAAGGGGCAATAAGAAATGAAGCTGATGCCAGTGTGGCTCGTACAGTGTGCGGGATTCAGGTGACAGGGCATCCCAGGCGTGCCCGTCACGCAGGTGACAAGGAAACGCAGCAATGTGTCCCCTGAGAGGTGTCAAGGGCGGCACCCTGCTGTTGGTAGAGCATAATGAGCCGAAAAAAAAAATGAAAAAGCTTTATTTTTAAAAACGTACTTAGTAGGAATTATGACTAAATGAATTGTTAAATCCGTTAAATCATATCGAAGTATAAAAATGAAGTCCACACATTCTCCCTGCAATTAAAATTGGAGAAGTAACTATTATACACACAGAATCAAGGTAAGACATCGGTAAAATCAATCATAATAAAGTAAATGCAAGAGGGGTTGGAAGGAGGTAACGTCCAGGGCTGTAGAGCTCAGACAAATCTCAGAAAACAAAATGTGTTCCAAGTAAGTGCAGATTTGAAGATGAAAAATGCTGTTTCCTTGCCACAAAGGTAACAGGGTTATAAGGCATTCAGCTAGAGAAGACATGTGCCACTATTGGTTTAAAGAAAAAGTTGAAAAAACTGTGTTAAATGAGAAATCACAAACCTTGCCTTTTGAACAGGGAAGGTAAGACGCTATATCCAACACGGCCCATCGGGCTGATCCCAGCTGACAGAAACTCAAAACCCAGCCGTGTTTTAGTAGGAGAAATTATGCTTGCCTGGAAACCCATGGTCTATTCTAGATAAACCGTTTGTAAAAATCTATTATTGTTTCTGAAATAATTCACCTTATTCAAGTATAAGTGATTTTGGGGGGGAAAAAGGCATAGTAAAAGCTGTACACAAATAAAGAATATTTAGGAAAAGCAAATGGTAGATGGAAAACTTTTAGGAGAAAAATTATCTTGGATGTGGTACATAATATTGTAATTAATACATTTTCTTAACTTAATTAAACAATAAAAACAAAAGTAAAATGATGGCTATTAAGACATAGTCAGAGATAGAAATTTAAAATAAAAAACAATCTGATGAAAAAAGTGAAGGATTGGAAATAGAGCTGCCAAAACTGCTTAAACTAACTGGTTGGTTTTTCCCAAATAAATAGAGAAGACATTTATTATAAAGCTTACTCTGTTTTTATTTAGTAATAGATTAAACTTTTAAGCATTATTTTTGGGGGTGAAATATGTCTAGTGTATGACAAAGTGCTTCCATTAAATCCATTGAATGTACTTTAAAGACTGTAGTTTTAACTTAATACCTCTTCTTCAGTTTTCCATAAATTACTAGTCAATACAACTAGAAAACATTTTAACATTTGTAATACAAAATAAACTCTGCCTTAATTTTGGCTCATTCTTTGTTTTTAATCTTACTTTCTTGGGTTTGGGTTGATAATACTTGTATGTGAATGTGGGATTATCACACAAATATTTAGAAAATTTAAAATGCTTATGTATTCTGGCAATAATGTACAGGGATTGGGGACAGGAGTGACATCAAGACAGGAAACAATGACTTAGCAATTCCCGCCTCTGGGAATAGCCAGTAACTTAATATACAGCAGTTAAAGTGACTCAGTGAAATATGACTTGAATCAAGGAGGTAACAACATCTGAGTGATGTTAGCATGAGGGACAGGAGGAGGTGACAGGTGACCTAATTCACCAATCACAGCGTTACTGTCCGGGCCTTAAGGCAATTCACTTCAGGCAGTTTGTCTCAGGGCAGCAACAGTAAAAAGAAACAACTATTATATATGCACATAAATTAAAAAAATGTAAATTAACAAAGCATTAATATACAAATAAGATTACTAAAAATACATACTTGTTATTATATAAAATTATATACCACTAAATATACACATATATATATATAACCATATTTTATACACACACAAGTGTAGGATCTTGTGAAAGTAAGCCAAATAAAGGTAAAATTTGCTAATTGTTATGCTAACATGTTCTAAGATCGGATAATAGTCTTGATTTGGGGCAACAATACATCTTGTTTGTTTGCTGAATTTATTGACAAAAAATCTGACTGGAAATCAAAAGAAGATTGCAAAAGATTTGCTCTACCAGAAGAATCTTTAAATTCACAGTTTCAACCAATACAAAGCATCAAGAAAGCAATTTACTCTCTACCTTAACCCATGTTTAAAAAATGAGGAAACATCTCGGAAGCGATAATTTTCCCATTGCACAAGCTGCACTGCGACTCCTTATAGAAGGTACCAGATTAAGAGGCCCCCGACTGATTTCAACAGAGCAATGGGAGAAAGCAGAGTAAAGAACAGCGTGTGCAATATTTTGAAGGTGAAAGTGACAGGATTTTCTGAGTCATGGTGAGATGTCAGCAAATAGCAAAGTGAGATCCAGCTGGCCAAGTCGGTTAAATATAGACACAAATGACGAGCCAGCAGGTGGACATCCGGATCCTGAGTTGAAGCAGGAGGTCTTCATCGGAGATGCGCCTTTGTTAGTAATCAACCTATAAACAGCAATGTAATAGGCTAAATTCCTTACATGTGCCATCATCTGTTCATTACTAAAGTGCATGTCCACGTCAAGGATCCATTACTATAAAACAAAACCATGCAGTTTAGGCACATTTCAGGGAAGCCCTGAGAATGATCATGGAACAAGAAATAAAAGCGGCACAGTCAGAGCAAGTGAGTTTCTCTGCCTGAAGAATGAATGGTTTTCAAATTGACCCAAAATGCAGTAAAGGAGCCCCAAAGAAACAGAGCGGAATTCAATGATGAAAAGTACAAGAAGGAGCGTTTTAAAACTTGAAAAATCATTTAGTGAGTTTCACCTGTACCCTTCTAAGATGCACCGTAGGTTTGATCCTGCTAAATGCAGAATATAAATGTCTTCATATTAAGAAAATGCCGTGAAGGCTATGTTAAACAGTTCGATGAAAATATTTCAGATTGTATATATGAAGTCAGCACATTGTGTCCCATGATTGCACTAATGTACACAATTACGATTTAATAAACATTTTAAAAAATAAAAGATTAAAAGTCCTCTATGAAATTAAAAAAAAAAAATTGAAAAAGCAAATCTCTGCTGAATGGGGAAGCCCTCCTGCTACTTCACAGATTACACTGTAATAGACTTCAGCCTACAGAGGTGGTTTGAAGATCCACTCTTCCAAGCTTGCAAACCAGCCTGTTGGTTCAGCCACTGGAGTTTCCACTGTCAAGGATTCTTTCCTTTGTGTAAAGAGACATTTTCTGCAATACTTTGTAAAATTGTAAATAATCTTAAATGAACGAATTATTCAGGCAGTAGCATTTTATCTTCGTGAGATTGACAGAGATTAAGAAAGCAATTATTTGGAGAATACTTAGAGATCTAAAAATAGATCTGCCATTCGATCCTATAATTCCTTTATTGGGTATATATCCTGAATTTGTACCAGAATGTTTATTGCAGCCCAATTCGTAATTGCGAAGTCGTGGAAGGATTTTTTACTGCCATGTATTATATATATGCAATTCCCACTACAGCAGTAAGCATACTATTCACTTTAGCTGATCCTTTCTGCATCCCGAGACTGTCTGTGAAGGAAGCAGTGTTTATTTACACCTGGCATGCCTTGGTAGCCGTTTGGTGGCAACCCAGGTTGTTTCTGAATCAGGGAATTTATGCCTATACTTACTGGAACTCCTGTACTTGGCCTGTGACTGTGAAGCTAGAGATGAAAAACTAGAGAGTGATAGGAGTTTGAGAAGTGGGAGTGTGGTGGGTGGGGTGGGCTCAGCTGGTAGACTTGGGGATAAAAAAGTAAAACTTGCTAGCAACTTTCACTTTTATTAAAGTACTTATCTTGGATGGAGAAAGGCATCCTGGATATCTACTTTGTATTCTGCAGAAGTAAAAAATCAGGCCAGAAAGTTAAACCAGAGCTTGGAGTTCTCTCTAGGGGAGCAAAATGGCTAAGAAAGCACAGCGGTAATTTAATGTTTATAAAGACTGGACTGAAATAACTACAGTATATCAAAAGCAAATAACTGCTGAGGAAATTGGCATATTTTAATTTGGTTCAAGCTGTATTTTACATGTTCTGGGCGCACTGTAATGTACGAGTTTGTATGTAGAGCTTAAATGTATAATTAATATAGCTTTGGAGACAGTTCTACCCACATGATTAAAATTTATCATGGTTTTAGCTTTCAAACAGAGACTTTTTAACAAGTTATAGTCAATGCTATAAATTAGATCTTCTATGATGAGCTCTGAATAAAGGACTATAATTTATCTCAATGGTTATTTTATTAGAGATATTTTAATTGCTGTGGCAGGTGAAAAGCACAATCTCGTGTCTTGGCCAAACATTTCTTTTAATGAAATCATTTTTCCCCCAGCACTGTTGGTTTAAAGAATATTCTGTTTTATTGAAGATGAAATAAAAGTCTTGTTTTTCCTGTTCCATTTTCTTAAACAGATCCATCTGACAAAGGCAAATGAGTCTGTATTTTATACATATAATTCAGCTTCACCTTGAAAACCAGGCAAATCTACTTTGTGGGAGTTTATGCCATAAAGGAGACAAGGAGTCTTTCCACATTTGTGAAGGGAATGATAGGCTATTCTGTGTAAGTAGAAATCAAAAGGAAGAAATTCCAAATTTTTTTTCAGTTATCTAAGAGTAAAGATCTGATAATTGATTGTTGGAGAATAAATCATGAATGTGGCATTTTGCTTTCCAGTAATTTTTATTTTTTATGATCTTGTAAGGAATATATGCTTTAAAAATCAAATTATGGAAATGTACAATTTCATAGAAAAAGGAAATAACTCCAGTAATTCTTTCTCAAAGAGATAATTACTGTTAACAGTTTGTTATACATTTTCCAGAAATTTTCTATACAAAGCATATTTTTTCTACTTAGAACTGTGTGTCTGAGCCAACAGTGTTTGAATTTTCCACCTCCGCCTGTGTTTTATCCAATTTTCCCACCCCCGTAGTTTCAATCACTTTGTTGGAATGATATATTATGCAAATGTCTACAAAAGTCCCAGTTCCTGGGCCTAAGGACAGATTTTGTGCCAATGCATCTGTGCCTAAGAGCAGATTTTAGATTTGTGTTGGTGTCCAAGTAAGGACCTGTGCCAACTTGTTCAAAGCTGAGCTGAGTACAGACCACCACATGAGTTAGGCTGCTTCTGGTGGTTCCATTTCCCCCATCCCAGCCAGGAGTTTCCGGTTGAGTACAATGCTGAAGGGCAGTGTCTTTATCATGCTTCCTCACATTTGGTTCAATGGATTAAGCAAAGTTTCTTACTTCAATTTCACCCTTGTCAGAATAATTACCAAGCTTATTCCATCTTGGGTTATATGTTTCCCAGCTTCTAATGGATAATTTTTATGGTTTAGTATTTGATCACTAATTCAGCAAATACTAGTGAGAGGCTTTAAAGAATGTTTTAGAAAACAATCTTTATTCAATATGATAGGTCATTTGGAATAAATATCTACCAAGTATAAAAGACAGAAATCAACAGTCTAAATTGCACGCAGCATTTAGTGTGTGATTGAATTTTAACATATCAAATAGATTTATAAAAGTCTAATAAAAAATTCCATGGATGTTAGAAAGTTAATTCTGAGAAACTTAGGCTAGAATGCATCAGAAGCTGTCAAATATCTTATTGAATTTTTTCAACTTGCCCACCCTCCTTAATATACCATATTCAGAGTAGAAAAACAGAAAGTGTGCATTAGTAAAGAGGCCAAATCTGTGTTTCTCAATTATTTTTCGAAACTGTGACGTTTCTTCTTCAGACAGTTTAAAAAAAAACTTTAAAAAGCCAGCTTTATCTATTTTCACGTTGGAAAATTCAAGATGTTGTAGATAATGTTAAATGTAATGTATGTATATATTTATATATATGAAGAATTTACATATATGTACAATATATGAGAGACTTATTTTTGTAACAAGTAATTTACTAAGCGTTCATGTGGATTATATTGTAAACTATAAGCACTTCTCAATCCTACTAGTGCTTGCAAAGTAATGATGACTCCAATAGAGCACCTTCGTTTTCATACAGAAATAGGCAAAAGATTATCTCTCAGTTTTTAAATAGAATGGATGTAGGAAGATAGCATTGTTATGATGGATTCCTGATAATTCTTCTACATCGCTTTCCGAGACTAGACTTGCTACAGAGTCTAGACTTGTGACTAAGTCTTCTGTCATTTAAATCTTTGTCTTGTGAGATTTTCAGGAATCTCAAATTTAGAGCTGAAAAGAACTGAAAGATTATGTGTTTCTCATTTTATTGATGAGGAAATGGAAGACCAGAGAGTGGCTTGTTCTTTTATTTATGCATTCTTTCCACTGCCATTTGCTAAAAACAGGCTATAAGTTTATTTATTTATTTATTTATTTGTTTGTTTGTTTATTTAAGACAGAGCCTCAAGCTGTCACCCTGTATAGAGTGCTGTGGCATCACAGCTCACAGCAACCGCCAATTCCTGGGCTCAAGCGAGTCTCCTGCCTCTGCCTCCCAAGTAGCTGGGACTACAGGTGCCCTCCACAATGTCCGGCCATTTTTTTTTTGTTTCAGCCACCATTATTGTTTGGCGGGCCCCGGCTGGATTTGAACCTGCCAGCTCAGGTGTATGCGGCTGGCGCCTTAGCCCATTGAGTCACAGGCGCCGAGCCTATTTATTTATTTTTGAGACAGAGTCTCACTTTGTTGCCCAGGCTAGAGTGTCATGGCATCATCATAGGTCACAGCAATCTCACAATCTCAAACTCCTGGGTTCAGCAATCCTCCTGCTTCAGCCTTTTGAGTAACTAGGTCTACAGGCATCTGCTACTATGCTCAGCTCATTTTTCTTTACAGACAGGGTCTCACTCTTGCTCAGGCTGGTCTTGAACTCTTAAGCTCAAGTAATCCTCCCCTCTTGACCTCCCAGAGTGCAAGAATTACAGGTGTGAACCACTGCACCCAGCCAGGTTTAATTCTTTATTGAATCCTGTGATCAAAGGCAAATAATTTTTTAGGACTCGGAGTAATTCCCAGAATTTTAAAATTGTTTCTTTAGTGAGAAAGGGAGTTAAAGAAGCACTGGATCTATTGTTAGGGTATTAGGTTGAGCTCTGATTTCACTTATGGGTTGAAATCATTAGTTTAACATTAATTTTTTAAACCCCTACTGTATGTCAGGCATAGAAAAACACAAAGGAAAGAAAACGAATAAACTCTCTGATCTCACCCATTTTGCAGTCTAATAGACAAGACATTTGAAAAAGAAGAAAACAAAAGAAATGAAAGAAAAATCACCAACTGTAATATCCAAGTGAAGTGATAGAAAGCTAGAAGGTGGGTTCTAATGAGATGAGAAGATGTCATTGAAGAATGCTGGGACCAAACGATGAGGAGTAAGACAGGACTTGGGATGGGAACTGGTGTCCAGGGTGTGACTGGAAAAAGTTCAGTGATCAGGACAGGCAAATGGCAAAAGGTCATGGCTTGGAGTTGAAATTACACTTGAAGAACAATGAGAAAGTAGCAAGAGGTGTTTAGCAATAAAAATGACATTATGAATTTTTATTTATTTATTTATTTTCATTCTTTCTTTTTTTAAGACCAAGTCTCAATCTGTTGCCCTGGGTAGAGAACCATGGCATCATAGTTCACAGCAACCTCAATCTCCTGGGTTCAACCAATCCTCCTGCCTCAGTCTACCAAGTAGCTGGGACTATAGGTGCCCACCACAACACCCAGCTAGTTTTTCTATTTTTTAGTAGAGATGAGGTCTTGCTCTTGCTCAACCTGGTCTCGAACCCTGAGCTCAGGCAATTCACCTGCCTTGGCTTCCAGGAGTGCTGGGATTACAGGCATGAGCCACCACACCTGGCTCATTATGAATTTTTTTTTTTCTTTGAGACAGAGCCTCAAGTTGTCACCCTGGGTGGAGTGCTACGGCATCACAGCTCACAGCAACCTCAAACTCCTGGGCTCAAGTGATTCTCCTGCCTTAGCCTCCCAAGTAACTGGGACTACAGGCACCCACCACAACGTCCAGCCATTTTTTTTGGTTGTAGCAGTCATTGTTGTTTGGTGGGCCTGGGCTGGATTCAAACGCGCCAGCTCTGGCGTATGTGGCTGGTGCCTTAGCCACTTCAGCTACAGGCACCAAGCCTCATTATGAATTTTTAAAGGATACTCTGCCCGTTAAGTGGAGAAGTTAAGGACTTTAGAAGGGAGCAAATGTAGAAGTGGAATGTGTGGTAAGGAGGTTCTTTGCACTAGTCCAGGTGAAAGACTTCAAATGGATGACAGTGACAGTGACAAAGAACAGCATCTGGACCAAGGTATCTAGGGGAGCAGCTAGTTTGGCTGTTTGTTTTCTCTAAATGTCATGTTGAAATTTGATCTTCTATGGAGCTTTGAGGGAGGTGTTTGGATGCGGTGACAGATCCCTCATGACAGATGAGGGTCCTCCCTGGGGGTGGTGGTGAGTTCTTACTCTGTTAATTCCTATGAGAGCTGGTTGTTAGAAGAGCCTGGCACCTCCCCTCTTGCTCTCCTGTGTTTCTTTCCTTGCCATGTGATTGATCTCTGCACACACCAGCTCCCCCTCACCTTTGGCCATGGGTGACTTTCATAAGATGTTCAGTCTTCCAGTCAGTAGAATCATGAGCCAAATAAATCTCTTTTCTTTCTTTCTTTCTTTCTTTCTTTCTTTCTTTCTTTCTTTCTTTCTTTCTTTCTTTCTTTCTTTCTTTCTTTCTTTCTTTCTTTCTTTCTTTCTTTCTTTCTTTCTTTCTTTCCTTTCTCTTCTTCTTCTTCTTCTTCTTCTTCTTCTTCTTCTTCTTCCTCTTCCTCTTCCTCTTCCTCTTCCTCTTCCTCTTCCTCTTCTTCTCTCTCTCTCTCGACAGAGCCTCCAAGCTGTCACCCTGGATAGAGTGCTGTGACATCACAGCTCACAGCAACCTCCAATTCCTGGGCTCAAGCGAGTCTCTTGCCTCTGCCTCCTAAGTAGCTGGGACTACAAGCGCCTGCCACAACACCTGGCCATTTTTGGTTGCAGCTGTCATTGTTGTTTGGCAGGCCCAGGCTGGATTTGAACCTGCCAGCTCAGGTGTATGTGGCTGGCGCCTTAGCTGGTTGAGCCACAGGCGCCAAGCCACCTCTTTTCTTTATAAATTACTCACCCTCAGATATTTCTTTACAGTGATACTAAACAGAGTCAGATAGGAGCCATTTAGCAAAATTTGTTTATGGGGTGAATGTGAGAAATCTGGGAGGTTATGAAGGTGATACCGGGCATCTGGCTTTGAAATTGAATGGATGATATGTGGAAAATTGAGTGAGAATGGTGCTGATTAGCCTCTTTGGAGGTTTCTTTAATAAAAATACTATATGACTGCCTTTCTCTAGACACAATACAAAATGGCATCATTAAACTATAACACATAGACAGAGATGTCTTATCAAGCCCTAACTCTGATGACTATAAGGTTTCATTTAAAAATGTTAATTTTTTTTCTGAAAAAGTACAAGGTTGGTCTTCTTCTTCTTTTTTTTTTTTTAGAGACAGAGCCTCAAGGTGTCACCCTGGGTAGAGTGCTATGGCATCACAGCTCACAGCAACCTCCAATTCCTGGGCTCAAGTGAGTCTCTTGCCTCCGCCTCCCAAGTAGCTGGGACCACAGGCGCCCGCCACAACGCAGACCATTTTTTGGGTGCAGCCGTCATTGTTGTTTGGCGGGCTGGGCTGGATTCGAACCTGCCAGCTCAGGTATATGTGGCTGGTGCCTTAGCCCGCTGAGCCACAGGCGCAGAGCCAAGGTTGGTCTTCTTATTAAATTATCAAGCTCTGGGAAAAAATAAAGAGTTTTATTTTGATATGTTGTGTTTGAGATGCATGTAAACTGCTAAAAATGTCAGGTTGGTAGTTAAATATACAACAGTAGGGGTTTAGAGGGTAGAATAGATATATAAATTTGAGATATATGAACAAATTTATAAAGCTACATAAATTAATGCGATCTCTCAAAGGAAATGGGCAAAGACCCAGGTGAATTTCTAACATTCAAATGAGAAATAGGCAAAGGGGAATGAAGTGGAATGGCCAGACTAGGAGAAGATGATGTCAGGGAAGCTAAGAGGAAGAGTATTTCAAGATTGTGGTGGTATACAGCTGTGCCAAGGCTTGTGAGCAGTCAAATAAGATGATGTCAGAGAACTGGATGTCATTTTCGAACTGAGCTTATAAAGGAGTTTCCATTATTTGGGGGACTGAAGTTGATTGAGAAGCTAATGGAAGGTGAAAATATAGAAATGCAGTGATGAAAGAGAAAAGAGAATTGGGGCACAAACTGGAAGAAATTATTGGGCTAGGAGATGTTTTATTTTGGGGAGGGTTTTTTTTTTTTTTTTATTTTTTCAAAACTGAAGTGCTGTGACCAGATCACAATGTATCTTAAACTCTTTGGTTCAAGGTATCCTCCCGCTCCTGCCTTCTAAGTAGCTAGGGCTATAGGCATGAGCCAACATTCCCAGCTAATTTTATGATTATTTGTAGAGATGGGGTCTTATGATATTGCCCAGGCTGACTCAAACTCCTGGACTAAAGGAATCCTCTCACCTCAGCCTTCTAAGGTGCTGAGATTATAGGAGTGAGCCACCAAACCTGCCCCCCTCATTTTATTTTTAAGGACAAAGGATAATGGTACATCTTTGCATAAGAGGAATGACCCAATGGGGAGGAAAGGTTGAAAAAGAGAAATGGCATAACGTCAGGAGCAAAGTTCTCGAGATGGTGAGAAGGAATGTGTTTCAGAAAGGTCAATTAAAATGAGGATATTCCTTTCTGATGCTTACATATAGGAAGAAAATATCTAAAATTATTCATCCTCATGCTCCTCCCCCCAGAGCCAACATCCTTTATGAAAACTTTCCCTTAATTAGAACATACAGGTGGCTTTGAGATATAAGAATTTTATAGTATGAATAAAACACTATTAAGAATAAAACATCAAGGGCGGCTGCTGTGGCTCAGCGAGTAGGGCGCCGGCCCCATATACCGAAGGTGGTGGGTTCAAGCCCGGCCTCGGCCGAACTGCAAAACAAAACAACAAAAAAAAAATAGCCGGGCGCTGTGGCGGGCGCCTGTAGTCCCAGCTACTCGGGAGGCTGAGGCAAGAGAATCGCTTAAGCCCAAGAGCTGGAGGTTGCTGTGAGCAGTGTGACGCCACGGCACTCTACCCAGGG
>CAUYON010041138.1:0-36059 GCA_963573935.1 Arctocebus calabarensis
ACGAATGGATTAATAAATTGTAGTACATGTATACCATGGAATACTATGCAGCCTTAAAGAAAGATGGAGACTTTACCTCTTTCATGTTTACATGGATGGAACTGGAACATATTCTTCTTAGTAAAGTATCTCAAGAATGGAAAAAAAAGTAACCAAAGTACTCAGCCCTACTCTGAAACTAATTTAAAGGTTTCAAATGAAGGCTGAAACCTTGCAAGTTAGTTAAAAGTATTTCTAATTTAAATAAGTGGTACTCTACTGAGGCATTCAAAAGTCACATGCTAGATTTCTGGTTGGAGAACAGTATTAAGCTGTAATGTTGCTTATCTTAATAATTAGAATTTAGCTGAGAGTTCATTTGGTTTTTATTTTGATTGAAGTAATGATGAGATGTTGGTAGTTTACGATTTTAAAATGGCACTGGGGGGAACCATGAATACACCATTTTAATTTAAATTTTATTGATTTTGCTGATTATATGTGTTAGATAAGTGCTCATCAATTCCTGTGCTTAGTTTCATTAAATTTTCCTTTTCCATAAGCAGCAATGACAGTAATTAGTCTTACAGCATTTTAAATCTACTTCTAAGTATATGTGTCATTTATGATATAGTTAATAGCATGAAACACATATAAAATTTATATTTAAAACAATTACATTTGCATGCAAGATATATTTTAAATTCTGCAGTAACTAAAGATGTAAATCATAAAAAGAAAAAGCCCAGAATCTGTTTATATACATGGAAAAAAGGAAAGCAATATTAGAAATGATTTTTTATCTACATGGCCATTAATGACTTTTTTAACAGGGGTCTGAGGCTGTTAAATGATCTGCCCAAGATACAGAAACTCATGCCTGCACAAAGGCACTCACACGTTCACACACACACTTGGACCAGTTTCATTTTGTTACTGCTGATTCCTACTGCTTGCTGTGGTCTCAGTATAAAGCCAGGATCAAAACAGATGGTCATAAAATATTTTTCAAATATTGAATTTATTTAGAAATAGAACCCCAGACTTTTGACATCAAATTCAATGTTCTTTCCAATACATGGATGGAAACATTTAAAATGCCCTCTAGACTTACTAAGAGAACAGAATGTGATAAATTTTCTGAAAGAAACTTGAAATTGGATATGTATATGAAAGTCAAAGGCATTATGATCATCATAATTTAAGTTTATAAAATGTCCCATTTATCTTACCATAGGTTTATGGATTTATGGATCTATGACGAGAGAAGGGAAAATTGACAAGAATGGCAATTTCATGTCATCTGCTGCTGAACTGACCCAGGTAGGGCAATTTTAAAGACAACTACTATATTTGAACTTCTTGAATGATCTGACTGGGAAAAAGAAAAATATCTCTTATAACATTTTGGGTTTAAATAATGAAAATTTTTACTTTTGTAATAATTCTACAAGGAAACACAATTCCTTATTATATGCTGGTCTTACAGCATAATGAATAAAACATTTGCTTGAGAAATTTCATCAAAATTTTCATAAATTAAAAATAAAATGAAAGTTGTCAATAACATCCTAGAATTATTACTATAATATGAAACTTATGCTGTAAATTGCTTTAGAACCCTTTTCTATTGAGCAAGGGTTTAAAATAAATAATGAAGTCGTTGTCAACACCATTGGTCATATCGCAAGTAATAAAAAAATGTAAATAGCTCATTAGTAATAGAAACGTAAAAACACTGACTAAGGCACCTGAATTTGGCACGATGAAAAATACTCATAATGAAATAACATTATAAAATCTATGGCTGTACAAGAATAGTTTAATTGGGAAAAGATTATCTGAAATAATTTAAACATACTTTGACTGAAATTATAACCATCATGCAAGTCAAAACTGTAGGATTTTGCCTGTTAATTTAGACATCAGGTCAATATAGAAATCAGTTTGTTAAATCGTCATCCCGTGTACTTCAAGGATGCCTAGAGTGTACCGTCACAAGGGTGACTGCTCAAAACCATTTGGACAAATTTTTTAAAGCAGCTTTAAAATAATTAACTCCCAAATCAAGATATTAAATGCCATCTTCAAATCGGCAATAATGCTTATGGCTAAGACAGAAATGAGATTCTTTACAGAAAAGCTGACACAGCCTTAACCATAAAGATTTGAGTGTGCAGCTATAATTCTTGTCTCAAACCTTACCCAGCAAAGCTTCAGGTAAAGGAGTCCACTGAAAATGTAAACAGCAGGAGAGAGTCCTAGAGCTTTTACAAAATCACGAACTTGTGACACATTTATTCTCATCTTTGATTGAATGACTAAATCATTCAAGATGTATTGATTAGTTCTTTAATAGATAAAAGGGGGGCGATGTATTATTTTTAAAAATCAGCATTCCTTAACTTATTTGATTTGCAAGAACTACCCATTTTAAGCTGACAATGTAAACCTTGAAAAGGTTTTCAAAAAAGCCTCTTCCTTATTTAACATTCTAACAACTGAAAACAATAAAAAAGAAAATATATAGCATGAAGATTAAGAAGGCCTTTCTTTTCCAATCAGAAATCCATTAAAAAATGACATAATTTCCCAAGAGGAATTAATTTCCTGTGTCAAAGGTATTTGAAACTGGAACAGATAACAACATAATCTCAGAATAGACCATGGAAACACAACTTTTACTGGAAGGAGGATGGCTGGAACTGAGGGCTGAATTCTAATTTTTAAAAATGTCTAAGATAATGATGCCTATAATGAGGGGTTAACTTTAAAGCCCAGTCAACATTAAGTCATACCCATGATATAGCAGTATTTTTTTCTCCTTCCCATTGTTATCTTCCTGATGATATAGGACTATTGATCCTACACTGGGTAATACTGTTTTGATGTTTCTTGACCAAGCTGTATGAGGAAAACTGTGATTTTTGAATGGAAGACAGTCATGAACTATCACTTCTTGTAAATACAGAATAGGAAATAAATATGAATATCACACTAAACCCATATTCGAATTATCAATGTGTTACAATAACATAAATACCCTTAATATGTTGTGGGGGATATAACAAGGCTGAGCTTAAAATTGTACCATTTCCATTACAAGTATTCTCATTTTATAGGATTCTAAAAATTTGCTAACTTACCTCACTTTATAAACTTAACATCGTATCACAGAAAACTAGTTGAAATATATCACAAACTCATTTTTTAAATCATCAGTAAATGTTATCTTAAACTCTATTTAATAATCCATTTAAAATAAAATTAAATGTTTTTACAATCTGCTTTTTACTTAAAGGTAAAAATCCCACTTATTACTAGTTATAAATTATCATGCAAATCTGTAAGACATTGACATCTGGGAAGTCTTTACGTTGAAACGGAACAATATTCATTTTGTTGTTATATTCATTTCAAATGCTAATTTTTTCTTCATTAGATGGCAGAAAAGAAACAAGGTGTTCTTAATATTCTTATAAAGAATATGTTGCTGAATAAGAATTTTTTAAAATACATTCAAGATAAGTATTTAAATTTTACAGATGTGTACTAATCCTAGTAATAAGGTACAGCAACTTTTCTGTTAAAAGGACTAGACACAGGCCAGGAAAAATGGGTAAGGACCTGTAACATATGTATAAACATTCTTCATAGGCTACCTGCAAAATTGTGCAATTTAGCTTACTATTTTATTAAAAGTTTAAGTTTCACAAAAATAAATTAAAAAAAATTCTTGTTATTTTGACAGTATCATATGGCTAGCAACTTATTTGGGCCAAACTCCCTGTAATCTCTTTCAGATAACGCTGGCAATTTTCATATAATTAAATTTTCAATAGGTCTGAAAGAATCCACTACTCATTTAAAATATTTAGCATTTTTTAAAAAAAGTATATTCTTCAGGCTGGCAGTGCAGATGGAAGAGTAAAATCCAATTCCAATAATAATTCAACTCCACTCCTCACTCTCAACAAAATTTTTTTTAAGAATTTTTTTTTTTTTTTGCTTTGTATCAGCAGAGGGCCAATCTTGTGAATACATATGGTTCCTAGGAACGTAAAAGACTAGCTTCAAATCTAGAAAACATTTTATCCACTTGTGTTAGGCTTTAACAAAGAAGTTCATTATCAGCTGAAAAAAAGGAAGAACCAAACTAGGAGCAATCCAAAGGAGCAAATTAAAATCTGTCCTTTTTGCTACCTGCCTGGGTGGGGCCCTGTGGTAGGATTGGGGAATGTTTCAATTTAGATCTACCCTGCTCAGCCACTCTGTTTTCCTTTCACATCCTAACCCCTTGTGCTAGAAGGCTGGCAATGGCTCTAAGAATGTGGAGAATGTAAACAGCCTTTTATTGTCCAAAAGGATGGCAGTGTAAGGAATGTGTGCTTATCACAGGTCTGCAGATCCCACCTCACTTACCATGATAAAGTGCTCTAGGAAAAAAACATTACAACCCAAGCACAATCCAAAAATGGATTAGAATTGGACATAAGCTTCCTTAAAAACTAATCAATCCATGCTGTAATATTAGAATCTAGCTCTTATGGAAATATATAATCCCTTCAAGATGTATTTCCTAATTCCCTATTAACTATGGCATTGTGGGGGGAAAAATCTAACATTTCCAACATAGTAGCTGATAGGAGAACTTTTCCCTAGCACATGCCAAAATATATTTCCTTATCTGTAAGAGCCTAACACAGTGTTAATGGAGCAGATACACAGTTCCTGATCTTTAAATGCAAAATTAATCAACTAAGATTCATGAAGATAATCTAAAAACCCCAGGTAAGTACCTGATTTTCCCAGGCTTTTCTTTATACATGCCATATAAATGCTGTTTTGTTTAATCACCTTTTACTGAAATCCAGATTACATATTTTTTAAGTAATTGATACTAAAGATCAATGTAGTATATATTTTAGATTTGTAATGCCTAAGGTGTAAAAGTTATTTTAACATACCGTCTTACAGCCAGTATATGTTGGCTTAGTCAAGGACATTTGAGAAAATCACTGCATTTTCTTCTTGATGCTATTAAAGAATTTCTGAGTTAACCCTGTGGAGGTGAAGCTAATCTCTGTTGAAACAAGAATGAACAACTGGCCCTTCAGTGGCCATCCTCCTTCATCTTTTAGAGTCCCTTCCACCCTCAAAACTTGTGAATTGCCTCTAGCTTTACCGTGTCATACATATCATGAGAAAGAGAAACTTTCTTAAGTGACTTGATTTTTTATTTTCCCTCTAAAAGAAAAAGATGGAGAGAGAGAAGAAGATGTGAAGAGAGGGAAAGAGAATTTGTCATCTTTAAGTGCCTGGTCAAAATCTTAAGTCTGAGGACCAGAGACACTCTGCAATCAGAAGAAAGCCCTCTTAACAGCATCGCATGGAGACAGGTCCCAAGTGGCCATCACAGAGGCGGACCAAGCCAAAGTCTTCGCCACCTAGAATTCTATTTTAAAGTTTCTTCTTTTTGCAGTTTTTTTTTTTTAACGGTCTTGTTTTCTGTCTCCCTTAAATACAATTCACTAGCAATGCATACAGTTTATAGGTATATACCAAGAGGAGGAGAGCGTGGCACCTCACCCGCCCGGAGACATTAAGAAAGTCACCCCGCTCACCCTGAACTACCTTTGTATTCCTCACATTCCTCAGAGCCAGGAGCGGTGCAGGTCAGGCGGGAGGGACTTAGTAGAAAAGACCTCTGAGAAATGCCTGAGAGGAGGCTCCACGTGGAGTTGAGCGTGAAAGTTACCTTCTGCACCTCCAATTGGCAGTCCCCAGCAAAAGACGGAAAACGAAAAGAAATCCAAGCTGTCCCTACAATCGGTCACAGCCTAAGTTTTTCCCCAGCAAGGCGCCACTACCTGGCTCTGCGGAAGAGGAGGCACGACACTCTGCTTTGGAAGAAGCGTCTGTGGGCATCTGAGCAAAACGCCACATGAAAAATAAAAACCACCAAGACGATGGTCATGCTCCCCTTATCCATCTGCCCCATTGACCGCTTATCCATAAACCTCTTCCTCTCTGGCACCTTCTTCCCCACGACCTTCTGCCTACTTTACCTAAGCCCGCACTTCCCAGTCCTTGCTGAGCCCCTCGCCGCCTCTACTTTCCTCTGCTCCATTCCTCAGTTCCTTCCCTTTTAACAACTAAGACAACCCAAACTCCTTCCACTCCGGGCGTCCTTAGCCCCATTTCCCAAGCAGCCCCGAGTCCGCGGCTGGCGCGGTTTTCCCGCCGAATGCGTCCCCGCCGGGCACTCACCAGCTGTAGCAAGCCGGGGACCACAACGAGGGGCAGCGGTCGTAGGCGCATGGTGCCGGCTGGCGCGGCTACTCACAAGCTGCACACCCTTGCGTGCCTCTCGCGCATCTCCACTTCGGGGGGCAGGATTGAGGACACAGTGCGATTCTTCCCTCCTGGAATCCCAGCGCAGGCAGCACCGCGCCGCTCGGGCCGGTGGGCGGGCGGGGAAGGGGGAGGCGGGAGGACCCGGGTTCCTCTCAGGGGCTCCGCGCGCCCTTCTCCGAGGGGGCAGGAAAGGAGCATGGGGGACCGCTAGGGCGCAGGCACGCGGTGGGGGCTACAGCCGCGCCCAGGACTTCGGCTGGCGCCCGGACTCTAGATGAGTGCGGGAGACGCCCGCCGGCCGGAGGCGGGGGGCTCGAACGGTTTGGTGCCGGTTCCCGCGCTATACTGCTCTCCAGATCCGGTGCCACTGGGCACTGCCTGACAGAGCTGAGCGCTCCCGGCCAGCCGCTGCCCGGAGCCCCGCGAGTCCGGGCGCCTCTTCCCGTCCCGGCCCAGCAGAGGGCCAGTCCGGGCGGCTCCGCGATGCCAGGCAACCTGCGCACTGACTGGCTCTCGCTTTGGCTGGGGAGGTAGGGGAAGAGGGGAGGAAGGATTCCCCCTGGGTGGATACGGGGAGTGAGTCAGAGAACGCCCTAAGAGTTTAGGGAGGTAGGCGACGGCAAGGTCTTGGGGCGGGGCGTGGAACTGCCCACGGGAAAGGCTGGGGCGGGGAGGTGTGGTTGGAGCCCAGGACACCCCGGGAGAGAGTCCTACTCCACCTCAGTGCCAAGCTCGCAGAGCCGTGGGCAAGGGGTGCAAAGTGTGCGTGGTGCAGGTAGAAGGATTTCTGGGTCTGAGAAGTAATGGGGACCTCGAGGGACCAGTGGTAAGGCTGTGAGAAAGGGAACCAGGGGTAGAGGTCGGGCTTACTCGGGTTTGGGGATGGTATAGAGACAGGGATCCCGAAGACCAGCGGAAATGTGCCCTGGGTACCTTCTACCCCAAATGTTGGAGAAATGGAGTAAAGACAGGAGACCCCACCGCAGCCTCCTACTCAGGAAATATTGCAAAAAGGTATCTTCGAGGCCAGGCGAGGCTGCAGAACTGACACCCTTGAACCTAGACCTCCGGTTAACTCTCCTTTGGAAAGATCTGTCACCTTTATCTCTGCGCTGAACATTTAAGCGCAAAAGTAAAAGGTCTTCACAGATCCTCGTTACATTTTCCTTGGGGGGGGGTAATTTAGATATCGTCCTTTGACCCTTTTACTGAATAGATGAGAAACCTAAGGTCCAGAGGAGTAAATTCACTTCTCGAAGGATGAGACGCTAGGTATCTGCTCCTACAGAACAGGCAAAGCAAAGCTGGTTCTTACATCTGGAGATGCAAAACTCTTACAGAAGAAAACAGACTGAGGCAAGGGAGTAGAATTGCAATTGATTTCTAGCTTTAAAAAACGAAACACACACACACAAAAGAAACACAACAAAAAGCACAGTTTGTATTATGGCTGTGGGACAAAAAACAAACAAACAAAAAAGGTTCCTTTTCCTTTTCTTACCACTCTTACCCCAAAATAGAAATGAAGAGGGAGTGCTAGGTCTTGCAGTGGTTCTGGACCACATGTGAAGCAGAGCAGCCTTGAACCTAGGTTTCAAAGGCAGGAGGAATGATTTGAGGATGGCAAAGTCCTGCCTTTCCCTTCTCTGGGTGTCAAGATAGTGCAGATGAGGCAGGAGGTATTCCAGAGTGTTCTGGAATCTCAATGTGCATTGGAGAGTGTGTTGTCCCTGAGGTGTGGCTTCTGTCCAATACTGTCAGCACTTTATTGCCTGTAGGGAGGGAGAGACACAGCCAAGGCCATGCAGTCTTCCTAACCTCTTGCAAAGCCTAAGTGGGTGTATTCTGTGTCAAAGGATGACCAGCCCTATCCCACTTCTGCTTGTCTTTAGACTCTGCCTGGCAATGGACTCAAAATAATCGAAATTTCTATTTGCATATCCAAATCCATAACTCATTCTCACCCTCTCTGCTCCTTGCTTATCCCTCTAATTTTCTCTCTTTATCAAGGCTTAGAGCTCAGTTCTACCACTTTTAGAAAATTATTCTGTCCTAGAAGCATAAATAGATTTCAAAAATTGAGAGTGTCCCTATTGGTTGATCTTCTTGCCCAACTTTGGATCCCTGGCTACTGCTGCATTTTATTTACAGATAAACTTTTGGAAACAAAAGGGACTTAACTGGGAAGTGTGTAGCAAAAAGAGAAGAATCTCTGTCTGACGAGGTACAGCTACAAAGGGAAAGAAGCAAACCACTTTGCAAGAAGCAGTATTTCATGGAGACTCAGTGTCTCTGCCTGGGTCTCAGCTGATTCATCTATAGAATTGAAAGTTGAGATCCATCCATTTAGTGGTTTACAATTCTGTTATCACTAACTCTCTAAAGGAGAAGGGCATGACTTTACACATGATCACAATAAATTAGTGGTTTAATGGCTGAAATACTTTCCCCCTTCAATTCGTTCATGCTTCTTTGGTCATTTCTATGCTTTTGGGAAATGTATATATAAAATTTAAAAATAGCATCAAAACTTGTACTGTGCCCTTGTTAACACTAAGTATTCTCACAAAGGAATATGTCAAAGTAAAAGCTAAAGGACACATAAGAATTTACATGCCCCTGTGAACAGGCAGTGTAAAAGAAAAGCCCCAAGGACCCCACTGACCTAAGTAAGGCATCACTCTGTTTATATGTAAAGTGACTACTGACTTCACTGATTCCCCAGAAATTTTGCTGTGTAAATTATAGGAAAGTTAAAGGAAAGAAGGGAGAAAGGGAGGGAGGAAGGAAAGAAGTGAAGGAGGGAGAGGGTGGAAGGAAAATAAGGTGGGAGGCAGAAAAATAACTAGAAGCATTTAATACATTGTCCTCCAAAAGCATGAAATCTAACTAGGAAACATACAATAAACAAAATGCACTAGACAATACAGGAAAATATAAATGCCGCTTAGTACAGTGGAGAAAAGAGAGATCATTGTAGGCCAGCACAAGTACTTCTTGGAAGCAATGAAATGTGAGTTGGCCAAAACTCTAGAAGGTCCAAGACTAGACTATGTGGGAGAAAATGAGGAAGGCCATTCCACATGGGAGGAGCAGCATGAGCAAAGGCAGAGCAGAGGACCTTCACAGGGTGTCATGGAAGGACAGACAGTAAGCAGCATATCAGACTGACTTAAAGAAAGACATTGGGAAAAGTGAGAAAAAAGATAACAGTCACAATACAAAAGTCTTGGTATGGCATTTAGACTTAATATACAGGAAATATGGAGACTCAAACCTTTTTTGGAGTAGACAAGTATACATCAAGAAGCATGAACCTATATGCATTGGTAATATGCAGATGGTCTTGAGGAGGAGTGGCATGAGGAGTTGGTAACGGTAGTTGGAAAGATTGGAATGGAGGATAAGGTTGCAAGAGCTATTGTACAGGAACAATGCATTGAACTTGGGTTTGAATCTTTTAAAATTGTGTTGGCATATTAGAGGGATTGCTTTGTAAATATCACCGTTTTCTCTCTCTGAGTGTCAGTTTAACTACTAGAAAATCAGATTATCACTTTCTCATTTTTTAAGTATGATTTTCAAGTGTGTAGGGAGTGAGAATGATCATTTGGTGTAGACCTGTAGCAAAATGTGTAACTCTCCAAATTTCACTGCCACATGATTCCCATGTAGACTTTTAAAAAGGCAACTTGCATATGTTTGATGGTTTGAGAGTAAATTTGTCAACATGTAGCTCATCTGGGCCATTGGCTTTTTCTTGTGCTTCTCTTCTGTACTTAATGTTTTCATATTTTACTGTTCCTTAGCATCATTACTAGATAGTGGATAACCCTCAGAGAAGCGGGACTCAGTATTGCAGAACATGGCAGTACTGCCCCTGAGGATAAAGAGACTTCTCAGGGAGCATTCCAGCCTCCCAGACCTCTGCAATAAGCACTGATGGACTATTCAATGATAGTTCTTAAGTAAAATCCTTTTGAGTGGCCACTCTTCTTGAGTAATTGAATATGCCTGCACTGTTTAATAGAATATGATGCTGTATTGTACTGAATATCAATGCTGATTGCTCAGTTTAAGAATGCAATACTTATGGTTTTTAAGAGAGGAAAGATAGAGACCTGGGATGATAACAAATTGGAATTAAGGCCAAGCACCAAATGACCAATGCACTAATTCTTCATCATGTTTTAAAAAGTCACTTTTGGTTGTTAGTTCTCAAACACAGCTCAAACAAGTCAAACTACAACAACAGAAGAAAATTGAATAGCTCATAGGAATAGGAAGTTTGAAAGTTTTTGAGCAGGATACTATGTTGGCCACTCTGAGCATGTAAAGTCCTTTAAAGCAGGGTGGGGGCAGCAGCTACAGAAAGCTTGAAGTTAAACCCGGAGAGCAGAGAATGAAAACCTATCCACTAGAAACTAATTTGTAAGCGCCTCAACACCCCCATCATCTCTTGATATGGTCTTTCCTTGCTCAGATGTTTCTGAGTTTTCTTTGACAGGTTCTCGATGACGCTCATCTTCTAACATCTCACACCACAGCTTTGTGTAACTGCCTGGGCCCTTCATACCCATCACCTGTTTAAACACAGATCCACATTTACAATAGCATGTAAAGTGAGGTTGCAACACATTGAGCCTTGTGGACAAGGGCTCAAAAATTGCATGAGCAGCTCTTTCTAACATAACTTACCTCTAAAGCTGGGGTGTCCAACCTATAGCCCACAGGCTACGTGCAGATTATATGAGGCCTGTTTTGCTTATCAGTGGTGTTGGATATAGTGAAAATTATGCACGGACATTTCTTTTTACTCATCAACTGTTATTATTAGTGTTCATGTTTTTAATGTGTGGCCTACGATAACTGTTCTTCTTCCAATGAGTAGCAGGAGGAAACAAAAATGTTTGGACACCCTTGCAGGGTACTCAGAGTTGCTCCTATGCAACAAGGAAGTCATGGCTTGTCAAAATACGAGCAAGTGTGACAACATCAAGGCACTAGCTACCAGCTTTAGGTAATTATTATCCTCTTTTTGTTTATAGCCAGGTTTATAAGCAGTTTAAACATTGTATTTTAAAATACCCATGTCCTTGAGCAGGATCAACGAGTACTAGAAGGTATTGCATTTTAAGTCTCCTTCATTCTTTCTTTCTTTCTTTTTTTTAAGTCTCCTTCTTTCTTTCTGTGAAATAAAACTGGAAAGCTTTGTGGTCTTTTTGGACCTAGCATTACCATTCATGTGCATCTTTCATGTTTTATTTCAGTCTGAGTGTAATGCACAGTACTTTCCCACCTTCAAACAGAAGTTGTGTTAGGAAATACGTGGACTGATTTTCCTATTGGATTTAGAAAATAAATAAATAAATAAATAAATAATCCCAATTCCTTAGCATTTGGGGCTTCAACTTTTTTTTACCAGCTTATCTAAAATGAACTTCTCCGTGTTTCCTTGGCAAAGCAGTAATCACACAAGTTTTCTCTCCATTTATTGGTATATCTCGAGTGCTATCTACTGGCCAAATGTGGCACTGCCTCATAAAGTGTGAACTTCAGGCAAATTATCATGGCTTTTTTAAGGATAACTTTGTGAGTGATTTGAATATATGCCATATGTTTTAGCACATTTAGGACCCGCCATCATGGACAATTATCACTTGCAGAGATCACTTATTGCGTTAAAAAGTGTGGAGTCCCTTCATTGGAAGTCATACTAGATCTGATAGAAGCGAAATGTAATGGGCAAGTGGGTGCCTGCTTGTCCTTCCTCGAAATGGCTCACTATAAATAGGTCAAATCTAATTTACACCTTGCCAAGTAATGTTAATGGATAAAAATAAACCGCTAATTTCAAATGAGTTTAGCTATATAGTTCCATGTCCTTATAAAGGAAAAAAGAGAAGTTTAAAAAGCTCTTTCTAGTTATTTTATACTCAACAGTAACTTATACGTGTATTGGTCAGAATATTTGAAAGAGAAGATAAGCGGGCGGCTCCTGTGGCTCAGCGAGTAGGGCGCCGGCCCCATGTACCGAAGGTGGCGGGTTCAAGCCCGGCCTCGGCCGAACTGCAAAACAAAAAAATAGCTGGGCGCTGTGGCGGGTACCTGTAGTCCCAGCTACTCGGGAGGCTGAGGCAAGAGAATCGCTTAAGCCCAAGAGTTGGAGGTTGCTGTGAGCTGTGACGCCACGGCACTCTACCCAGGGTGATAAAGTGAGACTCTTTCTCTAAAAAAAAAAAAAAAAAAAAGAAAGAGAAGATAAGCAATATTCAATATGAGTTAGAATTCATTCAATTTTTATTAACCAAATCCTATTCTCTCTCCAAGACCTTTTCTTTTTCAACATCTTGTAAATTATCTTGAGAGGTACATTATGCTATACTCAGATTTATAAAAAAAGAGTCTATCGGGAGGGAAAGAGAAACTGCACAACTGAGAGTCAATGACAAGTGAGAGGAGACACAGTCAAAGAGCAGAAAGATCTTACTATAGCAAAATGAACAGTTGCCCCATTTAGGACAAATAGCTATAAGGGAAGAGCCAAAGGAAGAAAATCACGATTGATTATTGGGAAGTAATGAAGAGAAAGGCCTAATGTGTTGACATTAACTTAGGCAAAAGTTTACATTGTGAGACTGTAGTTAACAGAAACTTAAGATAGGCATACAGATTTAGCAATTGATGTGGAAATAAAATGCTCTATCTTATCTTTTAAGTTTTTAAAATACAACTTATGCTTCTAACTCAATTATTTCTAATTATTCAGTCCTTTCAGTTACTTATGCCATTTAATACCCACTTCAAGCTGTATTCTATTTCAGATTGCAATTTTAAAAATTGAATATCTTGATCTAGGAACTGTATGATATATTTAACTTACTCAGTTATTAGAATTTTATTAAATATTGATATATATGAATATTTTATTAAAATGAACAAATTAAAAATACATAACTATAATTATAAAACATTCAATTTTGGCATTATGTTTAAAGATAGAAGCAGAAATATTGCTTATTTTTTATTGTTCCTAAATTAGCTTTTTATCTTTTGAACCTCAGGTGCTACCTTATATTATCAGGTATAAACAGTACAACAAGATAGGTGTTGGCTGAAATTTGCAATGACAATGCTAAAAATTAGAAGTATCAAGTATTTTGCCCAAGATCACATAGCCATCACGTGACAGGACCCAAGATTTGGACCCAGAAACCATGGCCCTTTCTCTCTTACGCATTACACAGCATTGTCTCCAACTGTATTGATGTTTGCATCTTGGATGTTTGCAGATCTTTCCAAAATTCTCTCCATTTTTCTTTTATTAGGACTGCAGAAATGGGAGGAGGGTGGATGTAGCATGTAATATGGTGCTGCAAAAGACAGTATATGTGTGGTGGGGAAAGGGGGAGAGACAGAGAGAGGGAGAAAATCTAACATAATGTCTGACACTGAATGAGAATCTTCCCAAAGCTTGTCAGGTCCTAATCATGTGAATGCTGTTTTCAACCAGAAAGGAAATATGTCTTGTTTCTTGATTTCACTAATGACCCTTGTATGGATTGCTCTGTGTAACTCCATCATGCGAGGGCCCACATTTTCCAGTATCTTTTCCCATGTGTAATTCTGGGTGGGTCAGAGTTGGTCAAAGAGGAGCTTATGTAAGAGCTGATCCAGAAGGCACAAGCTCTATAGTGGCCATTGCTCTCTGGCAAGGCCAGTTGCCTAGGCTGGAGTTCAGTGGCCATTCACACGTGCAATCATGACACACAATAACCTTTGAACTCCTGGGCTGAAGCCTTCTCCTGCCCCAGCCTCCCAAGTAGCTGGGACTGCAGGCACACACCTGCACCCCAGCTATCCCTTCTTTCATGCACAGCTTAAAATTGATCATATTGATCACAATCAGTCAATAAGCCCTGAACCTCTCAGTCCCATTAAAGTCAATTGTCTGATAATTTGCAGCTGAAATCCATTCCTTTAGACAGTTATGCCTTTTTCTGGTATGTAATGCAATAAATATTACTACTTGAGTATTTCCTGACTTGCCCTTCATCAGTCTGCTAAAGAAGATTCTGCCTGGTTCTGCTGATATTCCCTGCACCCACTCACCCTTTTTCTCCCTAAGGAGAAATTTTCTCCCTAACTTATCAGACTCCTTAGACTTCAGTGATGGCAGTTCAAGGGTAAACGGGGAGTGAAACAGAATCAAAAGAAAGACAAGACAGTGAGAGTTGGAGGAGTTTTCCAGAAGCTGCTCAAAAGAGAGAGGTCAAAGTAGTTTTACTACAAATGTGGTAGAAAGGGAAAAAAGGGAATTTTTAAAAAATATTGTGCAGACTATACATCCCTTTTATTGTTTGCACAAAAATTAAAAACCTGAGTTATTTTAAAATTAGTTTTAGCTGCATGCATTGAGTTTTTAAATTGTGTCTCCTCTCTGGGGCTGAACCTTGTGGACTATGGTTTTGTAACATTTCTATACAGTATAAACAGAATTCACGAACATCCCATGATCTCTAAATTGATAGTAAGAACAATTCATTCAAACCTCTCAATTTCTTCAAGACCTCAACACTTTTTCTGATTCCAAATTAATAGTTTAAGTATTATGCAAAATGCAAAACTGTATTTCAACATCTGCAAGTGTTTCTCAAAGTCTGTTATTTTTGGAAAGAAGCTCCAAGGAATTCTGAGCTCAATTAAGTCTGGGAAACATATTGATTGATTCAAGAACTATTGACATCCCTTAATTTTTGGACCTCTTTTTGGACTGGTGTGATCCAAAATACACTCTGAGGGGCACAAAGAGAGCCACACAGTAGTCGTACCTTTCTACACAGAGGAGAAATTAAGGTAGGCCATGAGTAGAGCTAAATATGTCTGGGTTTTTACCTCTTCATTGATCATGGGAAAGAAATAATGGGGAGTAAATCATGTTGTACACAATAGAGATATCCAGTTTAAAAAAAAAAAAGATATCCAGTTTTTACTTGTCAAGGTGTGAGTTGAGTTGGATCTATATATTTGGCTTGGCAAGACACAGACCAACTCATCCAGTGTTCTTAATCATACGTAGAATATTTCTGACTAGAGAAAATGAAAATCATGTGGACTAGAAATAGGTTTTGTTTTTGTGTGTGTATGTTTTTTTGGTCTTGGTGGGGTTGTATGTTTGTGTATTTTGTTTGGTTTTGTATGCTGTAAAGTTCCCTCTTGGTTACGTACAGTGTCATGGGGGTTGGCCAATACATATAGTCATGTATCACAAAAAACAGTTTTAATTCCCTTATAATTTTCTTATGCTCTCTTTATAGACAGCCCATCTCCACAACTCCAAACCCTGTTTAACACTGAGCTGTTCATCATCCAAGCAGTTTTCTCTTTTCCAAGTGTCTTTGACTTAGCCAAATTCATTTAACTTTCATCCATATTATTGTATGAATCAATAAGTACTTCCTGCATTATATTTTCCAAATGTTTTGTGTTTGTTTATCCATTCTGTTGTCAAAGGGCATCTAATTTCTTTCCAGTTTTTGGTAATTATGAATAAAGTGGCATGACCATATGTTTTTCATTTCACTTGAATAAATACCTTGTAGAGTAATTTCTGAGTCATATGCTAAGTGTATCCTTAATTTTAAAAGAGCTTGACTCTTTTCCAAATATATGTACTATTTTAAATTCCTACCAGCACTGTTTGAGATATGTAGATGTTTTTCCTCCTTATCAACATTTGATATTATCATATTTAAATGTTTTTAAACATTTATCTCTGAGAGAGAAGCTAAGTGTTGTGATCACCAAAAATACCAAAAATTTTAAATATGTGAGGTAATGCATATATACAATTTTATTTTTCAATTAAAGAAGTAAAATAAAATTTTAAATGGTTCTGTTTTTGGAGTAGTAGCACCTCACTGTGTTTTTAATTTGCATTTCCCCGAAGATTAACGAAGCTCAGCACACTTTCATGTACCTACTTTCTATCCACCCATCTTCTTTGGTAAAGTGTCTGTTTAAATGTCTTGCCTAGTTCTTACATGTATTGTGGCACTGGGTTTTTGTTGTTATTGTTCAATTATTGAGTTTGGTAGTATTTATATACTTTTGGTACATGCTTTTCTTCAGATATAGAAATTACAAATATTTGCACCATTTCTGTGGGATGTCTGTTCCTTCTTTCAACAGTGTCTTTCACAGAGCAAAAGTTTAATGTTTTGATGGAGTCCTAATAACTAATATTTTCCTTAATGGATTGTACTCTAGGTATTATATCTAGAAACACTTTGACAGAATCAATGCGACATAGAATTGTCCTAGAAGAGTTTTATACTTTTATATGTTACCTTTATACCTATGAACATTTGGAGGTTTGTCTCCTCCCCATATGGATGTCCAGTTATTCTGGCACTATTTGTTCAAAAGGTTTTGTCCATTGAATTGCCTTTGAACTTTTATCAAAAATAAGTTGGCTATATTCATGTGAATCTATTTCTGGGCTTTCATTCTGTGTGATTGATCTGTGTGTCTGTCTTTTTGACAATACAATATTGCCTCACTTAATGTAGCTTTAGAATAAGTCTTATAAATGATAAAGTGAGGCCTCTAACTTTGTTCTTTTCTTTTTCAGAGTTTCAGAACTGCCTGTTCTAGGTCCTTTGAGTTTCCATGTAAATTTTAGAATCAACGTGTCAGTACATGTATGTATTTTTAAAAAGATTTCTGAGATTCATGTTGGGATAGATAGCATTTTGAACCTATAGATCAAAATGGGGAGAATTAAGGAGGAATGGAATTTTGAAGAGTTTTTATCATCATTCTTTCACTAAAACAACAAACAAACAAAACTCAAACCTTAATGGCTCCTTTTTATGAGAAGGGAGAGTTCAGTATCTCTACCTTGATATTCAAAATTCTTTATTGTTCAGCAACAACCTATTTTCTCCAGCCCTGTCTTTTGTATCTTCTTGATCCTCACCTCCAGTAAAAGCACATCACTGCTCATCCAACATACTATGGCATTCTCATGCTCAGAAATTCATTGTTTGCCTCCTCCAAAATCCTGCTTCTTCATTTATTTCTGTTCAAATCAATATTTTTATTTTAAAATATTACTTGGAAAATAAAAATTGTACATTTTCAAGGTATGTAATACAGTGACGTTATATAAATATATATTTTATAATGATTACTATAATCAAATTAATTAACACATCTATTGTCTTCCATACTGTACATTAGATCCCCAGAACTTACTTATATTTGAAAACTTATATCCTATACCCAAATCCATCCATTTTCCCTACCCTTTAGCCCCTGGCAGCCATCATTCCACTCTCTGCTTTTATGAGTTCAAATTAAATCCATTTCCAAAAACTAACTCAAATGAAATTTTCCCTAGTTTATCCAATAGACAGTCATATCCTTCTTTATGATTTCCTTCCATAGATATTGTGAGTAGACTCACTCATTAGACACTTCTCAAACATTGCAGTGTATTGTTAGTATCATTTTTATCTGAGAATGTCTTATCAGAAGTATCACCTGATAAATTCCTTGAAGACAGAGGCTGTATGTATGTTCATTCTACTCTCTATAGGAAATAAGAGCATGTAGTTTCCATGACTGATATTCCTAAGTATTAATTATTAGAATAAACTAAATTTCAATGTTGTGAATGCTAAAATAAGATGTTAAGATTTCCAGTATGATTACAATTTAAACATTTGGTTGGGAGGAAGCACTGAGATTGCATGGGGCCCTTTAGTTCACGTCTGTGGTTCTAAACTGCCTCTTCATTTTCCCCACTGTCTTTGGCATCTGGATGGGCTCACATGTTTTCAACCAGTATCTGGAGGTCTCCTATATTAGATCCTTTATGTAGTGCCAAATTTCCTGGGGATTTGCTTACTTCCTTCTTCTAATCAAATTTTTCTCTCTGCTGTACCAATTCCTCAAAGGATTCTTCGTTTCCCAGTAAAGTGTGGAGGAGATCAGAGAGAGAGAAGGGATTTTGATCTAAGGGACTAATATTTGATGGTTCACTACTAGAATTCAGGTTAGGAATTTTTAGGTCTTTAAGTCAGAGATGCCCATATTCAAATCCAAATTTTACCAGATAGCATCTCTGAGAGCTTGGTAAATCACACAGTTTACATAAGAGCACAGAGCTGGGGTAGCACAACACAGCTTACCTGTTTTTACTATAATTTTTCTCTTTTCTGTAAGCCAGACACAGTGCATACATAATTCATAGCCCTTGAAGCAATCTAACTTTTTGGTATTACTGTACCATTTCTCCCAAAGACAAGCAAAGACTTCATTTAAACACCATTTTGTAAGATCGTAAGTAAGAAAGTAGTGTATCTGGCATTGCAGCCTGATTACATCTAAGACTTAGGCTCTTAGTTACTGTACTATGTCTTGCTAATTATATGCATTGTGTCTTAGAAATTTCATACTAGGAAGTTAAGAATGAGGGACATTCAATATCTAGAAAATTGTGGGAGATATATTTTAAGTTGCAAGGAGTTTTCATATTTTATCTGATATGAGAATAGCTACTCCAGCTTACATTTGGTTTCCCTTTGCAGTTGCACGAAATATATATATATTATATATGATACTATAAAATATATATAACATATTTTATATATAAATATATTGTTATTATATATCCTCTTTACCTGGAGTTTATAAGAATCTTTGTGAATTTAATAAGTTTCTTGGAGACAGAATATATTTGGTTTGTGTTTACACAACCAATAACTTTTTTTTTAATAATTTTATTGAATCACAATTGTGTACATTGGTGCAATCATAAGGCACAATGTGCTTACAGATAGCCTTCATGGCATTTTCTTGATCACTATATAAAGACATTGATACTCTACATTTAATAAGTTTCACCAGTACCCTGCTAAGATGCACCGTAGGTGTGATCCCACTAATTGCCCTCTCTCCACCCATCCTCCCCTCTCCCCTCCCTTTCCCCTTTCCCTGTATTCTTGTGCTATAATTGGGTTTTAGCCTTCTTATGAAAGCTATAAATTAGCTTCATATTAGGGTTGGGTACATTGGATACTTTTTCTTCCATTCTTGAGATACTTTGCTAAGAAGAATATGTTCCAGCTCCATCCATGTAAACACAAAAGAGGTAAAGTCTCCATCTTTCTTTAAGGCTGTATAGTATTCCATGGTATACATGTACCACAATTTGTTAATCCATTTGTGGGTTGATGGGCATTTGGGCTTCTTCCATGACTTAGCAATTATGAATTAGGCTGCAATAAACATTCTGATACAAATATCTTTATTATATTGTGATTTTTGGTCTTCAGGATATATTCCCAATAAAGGAATTATAGGATTGAATGGCAGATCTATTTTTAGATCTCTAAGTATTCTCCAAATATCTTTCCAAAAGGAATGTACATTTTGCGGTTTTCTTGATGTGAGATCAATCAGATGCTACCCCATGGTTTCCTTCTTCTTTTTCTCTTAGAGGTGCCATAATCACTCAGGTCTAGCGACTACTGGTATTATTTCTTTACCTACTTGTAGTTTGGAATTCTTGGGTATATTTTATAATCTAATTTTGTTACAAATGTTACCACACATTTTGTTGTTGTTGCTGTTGTTTATGAAGGCAAGAAAATATGTGGATCTTAGAAATGTTTCAACAAAAGAACAATTAAAAGAGTGGTTTGTTGAGCCCTCCTTACAGGGTGAAGTATGATTAGCCAGTACAATGGCTTTTGTGAAAATTTTAACTTAGCTGAGACAAAGGCTCATTGAATTTCCCTGTGTTTTTTGTTCCTGCCGTCAAGTTATTACACCAGTTTTTATGTTGGTGGTCCGAGAGATTGGAGTAGTATACTGTTTCTGCTACCTTCAACTTCTGAGAGTCTTTGAAACCCATCTTGGAATACAAGGTATATTTATTACTACTGGAATATCCGTTCTTCTAAGCTCTTCATGAGGTTAGATTTAGAAACACATATGCACACACACACATATATGTGTATTTTTTCCCATATTAAGAAACCTGGATGCTAATAATTATCATTATATGTATTCACACTTAATCATCTAATATATGCAAAATACCAGGTTTGTTATATTCATTATCTTCATAGTTTTCTGATATTATTGAAATTAACTTTAATGGATTCCAATAATATTTATTGAGAATCAACTTTGTGGCAAGAAACATACAAACATACTAAGCACTTCAAATGGTTTTCTGTTCTATAAAATACATGAATACCTTCCATCTTGTATTGGTTTTGTACTTTTCCCTAGTCTTCAGATGAACTAATTGAATCTTGGGGAATCTAAGAAACATTCAAATGAGCACAATCAAAACATGTTGATACAGGATTATATATATACACATACACACACACCACTATATATTCTATATCCTGGATAGTACACTTTAGGTGATACTAAAGTCTTGCTAATTCCAAACTCTAGTCTCTTTTCAGGAGTCTTTGCTTCCACTCTTATTTTCTTAAGGGTAGCATGGATAGTAATTTTTAAAAAATGTAAAAAACCACAAAACCTTACATAAATAACCATTAGTAATTGAGTTGATCTCACACTTTCTTTATAGGGAAAAGTTGCCACAGAGGGGTGATGTTGTGTAGGTCATTGTAGCAGCTCCATTTTATTTTGGATCATAAAGACTATTGGGTTTCAAAGGTTGAGAATATTTGTCACATAAAAGAGCAACTATTAAACAGAAATTAATCCTAGCCTTTCAATTTCTAGCCATTAATTTGTTACTTTTTCATATTTTAGTTTTATATATGCTTCAGGAAAATTGGCAAGTATAATATGACATGAACACATTTAAAACATTATTTTTTGGATTTAAAAAGGAAACAAACATAAATATTTAATATACCTTTGAGCAGCATTTGTCAGGGTCTTCATCCAAGTATGAACATAATAAAAAATTAAGAAATCCCACTGAGATGCAATAAATAGACTATGTTTAAGAGGGAAATAGATAAGGCAGAATATTAACAAGTTAAAGACAAACATATATTCAATTGCAAAATAACTGCAGTCAATAAGTTTGGAATTGTAGCTTCTCTCTTACCATAGATTTTGTAATCTAAAGTTCATAATCTCTTTGTCTTCAATTTTATTAAGTAAATGGTTGTGCTTTGTTCCTCACTAATATTATAAAATTGATATTCTAATGAGATCCCACCTGCTAATTTCAACAAATTTTTATTCTTATGAGATATAATATAGAGGAATGAGTGAAGAAGTACTGTTAGTGACTTGTTTGGCAGCTCCTTATTACATTATATATTTGATTTTTCCAACAAAACTGGAAGGAACTTCAACCTAATGACTAGCCCACATTTTCCAGTCATTGAAATTAGTCAAGTCGCCAACATAGGAGCAAGAGAATTGTTGATCTCCTTTGTGCCTGGCTCCTGACTGCCTTCCATTGTGACGTTCATATTTCTTTGCCTGGGACTACTTTCAACAGTTAAGCGTAACAACCTTAGAAACCTTTTGTTAAAAATAGGGAAGTTCCAAGATGTAAAGAATCAACACCCTTCAATCTGAGCAGAGGATAGCTTTCCACCATTGTGAGCTTAACAGTGTATGAGAAATCGATTTATAGTCTACTCAGGAAATTAGGGAACTTAATTGTTATATGATAGCAACCTTCTTTCCTATTGTAACAGCTATGAAAAATTGAAAACTAGATCATAGAAAATGTTCTTGCCCCTGAGAGTCTGTCAAATTTTCTCTTTAGACTAAGGAAAAAGAAAATGTTCTTCTTTATTCTCCCATTACTATTATGATACTATTACTATAATAATAGTAATTATTCATAATGGTAATTATAGTAATTATTCAAGGCATTAATTCATAGACACTGCTTATTGGCCCATCATTTAAAGCTTTTGTGTTTGTGCATATATGTGTGCATACATTGTATGGCTATTTATGTTGGTCATTTTAGATGTCAAATCATAATACAGATAGTCTTTATTTGCATCCCAATATTAGTATGTTTTTAAAGCTTTTTCACATGACTCGTTAATTTTATCAGTGCTAGAGTGCTCTTCACTTTGTGTGTTTTGCCCTTTCACTTTTGTCAACAGTTTCTCTATGTATAGTTTTACTTTCTTCCACATCCTAATTCTTTGTTTATCATTTAAATTCTCTTTAATAGTGTCTAGAAACCATTGCTCCCTGATGATGAAGTTTTTATCATCAGAAGGAATTAAAAGGCTTAAAGGCATTTCCAGGTCAGGTTTAATAGTGGGGATTCTGGTAAAGAAGGGACAAAGGACAAATGAAATAATAATGAAATTGATTACAAAGGCTAATGGTTTTAACCATGTGTAGTATATATTATACTATATATTAGTCACTCATTGATAGACTAATATGTAGTATAATAGCATGCAAGCAATTGTAGAAAATGTATAGAAAAACCTATCTTCATAAAATTACTTAACTTGACAATAATTTAGAAAGGGAGCATGATAAAGCCACACATCCTCCATTTGTTTATTGATAAACTTTGCCCCATCAGCATTTTTATCTATTCTCTTTCCCTTCAGCGGCATAGCTACCTCCTGAGTTAGAAAGCTGTAATAGATCTCTATATCATATAGTTTGGAGGACTTATTCATTTTTCCTGCAAAAGTTAAATAAAGTGCAAAACTTTCAGCCCATCAATCCTTTACCAAGCTGTCCAAGGTGACATTTCATTAGCACATTTTGTCAGTGGATAAATTGTACACCATGCTCTGAAGGGAAGGTGGAAAACATCTAGTCCTTTTTCATTAGATCCATCTGAACTTGAACCACTGGAGATTACATACAAAAAGCACATGAGACAGAAGAAGCGCTATCCTGTCTATAAACTGCATTAATCATTCATTCCCTTCAGAGTGTCTTAAGTCAGTGCCATGTCTCTGGTTAAGACCCAAGCTGGCTATTCAATTTTGAGTTCCATGACAGATACGTTTCAAGGAAAATCAGAGACATAATGACTCCTGCCAGTCTTGATAAAGTCTTCATTCATCAATTAACAGGTTCCAATAAGCTAAAATGGATACAGAAAAATAGGGGAAATTGCATGATAACACTTACTGATTTTTTTCTCCTCTTTCTAGTTTCACAGAATTTCTAGACACAGATGATACAAAGGCTGACTAAAAAGCCTGGATTCAGGGAGAATCCCTAACATCCAAGGCAAGGTTTCCTTTCTTACTCTGCTTTAATTAGGTTCTATCAGGAATCAGTTGATATGAAAAACTTTTGAAGGTACGTTCAGATTTCTCAAATAGAGGTTTTAATGCATTTAGGAAAGTTCTTGATCTCTCTTTTGTCGTTTAAAAATTGAAGTCTGTGGGTATAGAACTTATCTCTTAGTCCAATGTTTTCAATTTGTTGGATCAGAATGCTAAGAATGTTTCCCAGTTTTAAATAGCTATGGGGTCAAAAAGTTTCTGAAATATACATTCAAATATAAATTTTGTTCTGTAGTACCCTCCAGAATTTTTTTTTTGCATGTATGATAGAGAGAATATATCTTTATAAAATATAAAGCATTTCATTAGACAAATGATCAGAACAAATGGAAAGTGACAGGAAATTGAGGCTATAATTAATATATATGTGTACATATGTATATATATATATATATATATATATATATATATACACAGACACATACACAGAACTGGTCAATTTCTACATGTATTGTGAGAAATAGCCTGTGCCACTAAAGGGTATCTGATATTATTAAGGCCGAATGTTTTTATTGCTAAATCAATGAGAACTTTGAGAAAAGAAAATGTAATATGCATTGTTTATTTATATGAACCCATAGAACTAATCAATCAAAAGATAAATCCAAGATCTCATTGTGCCAAAGGCAACATTTGGCAATTTTTGTGAAATTACATCATGATTCAACTTTATTTCAAATTGCTTCAAAGTGCATGCTTTCAATAAACTAATGGTTTTCAAACTGTGCTCCTAAGAGCATCCTGTGGTGATCTCTCAGGTGTTACTGAAACAAGGGATAAGGGCGGGAGTTTGTAGGGAGCCTTCCAACATCAACTGAAACAACTGTATTTGTTTGTGTTTTCCATGAAGGATTCTATCGTAAAACTTCCCCTGAAGAAAAATTCTGCACCTAAGAATTATTTTAAAAGCACTCTCATAATAAAATTGAAAATGGCTCTTTTTAAAATCACTGTCACAAGTCACAATTTAAACAAAAAATGCAACCAGAATTTTCCATATCTGAGTCTAAGCCAACCACTCACTCAGAAAATTTAGATGATCCATCTTCATCACAATGAGGGAGCTACTCAAATTGGCTTGAGGATCAGCAGAATAGCCAACACCAAGCCATGTATTAAAGTGATTAATCACGGTTTGCTATTAAGCAGGCTCTCCAAATGTATTTGGCATTTTTTTTAGCATTTAATCTTACAACATATACCTTAAAATAAGTATCAGTCATCTTTTTTGTTGTTGTGAGAGTGAGTGAACATTTCTTCATCTTGATCTCAGTTAAGATATCCTGGGGCCTATAACTTACATTTGTTTGGTGCTTTTTATTTCCTATAAAGTGCTTTCATGGTAACTTCATTTGATTTCCATGACTGTGTGAATTAGGAAGAACCCCAGGCAAGCTATTAAGGTTTATTGCCCAGGTTCGTCTGATCAAGCAAGTGGCAGACCTGGAACTTGATATGGACCCTCTGCCTTTCAGATCTTGGACTCTCCTTAGATACCCTCCCCATTCCTCAGTAGGGCTAGTTCCAGAAGAAGACTTATACGTGCTGTATTATAAACTGTGACATTTCATAGCCACATAGATATGCGCAGAAGAGAGTGGTTGACTAATGGCCTAAAGAGAAAGACTAGGAAGCTTTATGTGCCCCCGTTTTACTCATTCTGCTACTACTAACGAAGCAACATCCATTGATATGGACAATTTGTATTTTCTTCATGTCTTGTAATGTACAAACAGAAGCCTCTTTCCTTAATACTGTAGGCAGAAGTTGTCCCTAGAGATTATTAATTACTCTACATAGATTTGGCTCATAAATAGTGCTTTGAAATGTTCCCAGGCTTTTAGTCAGACTGCTGCTTAGATTTGTTCAATTTATAGCTGATATAAATCATTTGATAAGAGTTATTGGAAAATAAAAGAACTTTATATAATATAACTTCTATAATCTTCGAGGGCAGATTATGTGTACTAATAAGATATTTAGAGTCATTCTTCCTGTTACGAGGATGCACGGGTATCCGACAAAATCAGTTTGTATGGTGTCAGAGTGAAGGAAGGCAGGTGCCTTGGCTTAGGAGTCCGGCTGTGTTTGCTGTTTTAAGTGTGTCATGTCACTGAAAGGTTGATTTAAGGATACCTTGCATTTACCACAAGTATTTTTTCCCCCATTAGTAAATAAATTTGGTTTTGTACATACACGATAAGCCTAAAATTACCACAGTGCATTATGCAGATTATTAGACAATCAAGATCTCCACACCTTATTCAGTGGTAGATTTTGACTAACTTTTAATCTTGGTTTGATTATTTCATAACTTTGCACCCCAGTTTCCTCACCTTTAACATGACTTGATTGTACTTAATGGCTTCTACCTTCACTAAATTTTTAAGAATTCCACATAAATAAATTGTGAAATCAAGCAAAAGCACACATTTCATATTTCTTTTCCTTACCCTCAATTCATTATGCTTTCTTTGATTTGATTGTGCTGGATTGTTAATGGCAAAATTATTCCAAGAGCATAAATACATACCCTTCCTTTTGCTACATGGTAAAGCCAATCTCAATGCACTAAAAACTAAGATGAGCAGTAAATTAATTATAAAGGAACATCCTTAGTGAAGATATTGAAGAAAATGTAGAACTTGACAAGGGGTAGGATTTATGTATGAAAACTTATTTTATTTTTAATACATTTGATAAAGCCTCTTCCTTCCTTTTAGTAGGTACTCTCCAAATGACAGCCCAGATGGTAGCAGCAAAAGGGGTTCCCTGATATGTGGTTTGGAGGATTACCATAATTGAAGCATGCACAGTTATTAAGATACCAAGTCATATCCATAGGCAGATAGAATTTTAAAGCTCCTATTTTGAGAAAGATCTACTTTGTCAGTTGATGTTAAATTCAGCTTTTTTTTTTTTTTTTTTTTTTTTGCAGTTTTTGGCCGGGAGTGGGGTTGAATCCACCATCTCTGGCATATGGGGCTGGCACCCTGTTCCTTGGAGCCACCGGTGCCACCCTAAATTCAGCTTTTTAAACAAACGATTTTATTCTAATAAAGTAGAGGTTACGAAATATAGTGATACTCTCTCCCCACTTTGTTTTTCTGCAGAACTCACCTACCACGACCTGGTGATTGCATAGACTAATGAGGAAAAATCATATGGTGGAAAAATATAGCTCCTTAATTGCTGACACCAATACTAAGAGTAGTAAGTTAGTTAAAATATCTCATTACTGGTAACAAAATCTAGTTTGATTAAGCCAAATAGGCTAATCATTATAAGTTCATTGTATTGAACTTAAGGGCAGTGATATACCTGATCCTAAGTTAGGAATAAAATCAAAAACTGAAGTGCCTTAAGGATCTGAAAAAAATAATCCCTGTCTTTCTTCTGACTTCTTTCTGCCATCTCACTTTCCTCCCTCTAGACGGTGATTTTTTTTTTTTTTGTAGAGACAGAGTCTCACTTTATCGCCCTTGGTAGAGAGTCATGGTGTCACCCAGCTCACAGCAACCTCCAGCTCCTGGGCTTGGGCAATTGTCTTGCGTTGCCTCAGCCTCCCAAGTAGCTGGGACTACAGGTTCCCACCACAACGCATAGCTATTTTCTGTTTTGCAGTTCGGCCGAGGCTGGGTTTGAACCTGCCACCTTTGGTATATGGGGCTGGTGCCCTACTTGATGAGCCACTGGTGTTGTCCATGGACAGTGATTTTTCTTTTTCTCTATATTCTCCATAAGGGAGCTCTGCAATTTTAAATGTCTACATTCAACATTAACATTCCAGGTATACACATAAACACTCTAGTTAGCTCTAAATCTTAATCCAAATCCCTGGAAGAGAATGCTCCTTTTAAGCAATATGTCCAGGTGGAGACATCCAGTCAGCTAAGTCTGGTGACACTGTGGGCTCATTTTTTGCAGTGTCTAACACGGCCACCAGGGGTTACTCCTTCGGCTCTGTATGTGCGTGTGTGAGAGTGGGCAGGTTTGTGAGCATGTGGGTGGGTGGGTGGGAGGATGGCAGATAGAAGGAAGCACTAAGACAAAGAGATATGGTCCCTGGCTAGGTAAAGTGAGCAGTTGTCTAAGAAAACCACAAACACCAAAACCTTTTTGATTTTTCTGGAACAAAAACAAATCTACACTTGCTACATTCGCATGACCTTGCTCCCTCCTTTCCACATTTCTCAATGTGCCACAACTGTGGCAGTGATACAGAGAAGTACAGGGCAGGTTTGAATTCTGGATGGTGGAGGAGCCAAGCTTGCTATGACAAGATCACAACACAGCAGATAAACTTTGTAATAAATTTAACCACGGGGTTCTACTGAGGCCAGAGGAAAACAACTGACTAAAATAGACTTAAGTAAAGAAACAAGGTCTCTGACGTGCCTTGATCCTCAAGCCCTCCCCTCCACGAGCTGCAATGCAATCTAGTAACAAGGTAAAAAAGTCCCAGTTATTGGGTATTTGATAATTAGTCCAGCTTTCCTTTCCACTTAAGAAGCTATAATGAAAACCAAATGTTTGGGTTTTAGTAAATCCGTGGCAACTATCAAATTAACATAATTGTTCTTAGGCATTGAGGGTTTGCTGTATGTGACTAAAACTATGACCTACTGCTCATATATCTGTGGAATTACTGTCTCAATCTGTAAATCTGACATATAATTCTTTAAGCGAATTTTTACTGCATAACCACACTTTATTTATACATATTCCAATGAAACTGTGGCAACTCTGCAGATGGCATTCCTCTGCAATCCTCTTTGGCTTCAATCAGATTATTATGGCTGGAGTTTGGAAAGATTTATTATAATTGTCAACATGAATAAATTATACTGCAGTTTTATGGAAATATCTGTATTTTCACAATAATTTAAGAACTATACATATCACTAAAATGTAGTGAAAAGTATAGCAACTTCTGTTGTCTTCTCTTGCTTAAGAGGAGACATACGTTGCATACTACTTGTACATGATGTAAACAGAGACCTGATTTCTCAATGTTTTCTAGATTTTTAGAAAACTAAAAGTGTGTGTTAAAGGCAAGGCATAAACTTATAAACTTATAATGGACTTTATACAAAATACTGATGAGTAACTGAAACAAGCATTAATAGAACAAGACTGTCCAAAGAAGAGGAAAGAATTGCCCGTTCTTCAACTAACACGTGATATTAAGAGTTCATGTGTGTCCACCACAGCCGCCCACTCTACTGTTGCATAACTCTGATTTATTACGGTTACCCTTTTTTCTCCTCTCCTGAAATATATTTGCTTTTTTAAGGTATGCATTCCCGCTGCTATGAAGACAAATCACAGATTACTTATAATTACCAATTTATAAGTAATATAAATTACTGGAGGATGGGAAGTTCAAAAGTAAGGTGTGGGAAAATCTGGTATGTAAAAATAGATACTCTCTGCTTGCAAGATGGTATCTCCTTTCTCCATCCTCAGAGGGGTCAAATCCTGTATCCTTACATGGAAGAAAGGATAAAAGGGCAAAGAGGGATAAAGAAAGGATAAAAGGGCAAAGATTTCCCTTCAATCTAATTTATAAGAGCAATAATCCCATTCATGATGGTGAAGTGATCGCCCCCTAAGACCCTACCCTTAATACTTAGTTTCCAACACATCAATTTTAGAGGGAGACATCCATTCAAATATAACATGTCACCTCTAGATGCCCCCCCAAGATATATCCTTCTCCCATGCAAAATACATTCATACCATCCCAATTGCCCTCCACGTCTTATCTTAGTGTGGCACCAACTCAATAATCTAAAATCTAGAATCCTATCAAAATATCATCTAAATAGGAAATGACAGAGATGTAAAGACATGTTTCATTCTAAAAATTTACTTTCACTGTGAGTTTATCACATCAAACAAGGTATGAACTTACATAAGAGAGTCATTCCTGATCCAAAAGAGAGAAATAGGAAATAAAAAAGGGGCAATTGTTCCCAAGCAGGTCTGAAACCCAATAAGACTAACAATATTAAATCTTAAGCCTAGAGAATAATCTTTTTTGACTCCACTTCCTACCTTCCAGACAGGAAGGCCATTGGACAACCAAGACCCCAACAAGCCCACCCCCATGGCTTTGCAGAGTGAATCCACGTAGTAGGTCGTGAGCGGCGTTGCATGCCCATGGATCTTTTTGACTAGGGGCGCATGCTGGAGGCTCTATCAGTCTGGGGCCCTGGGAGCAGCCCGGACCCTACGACTTCACCCTAGTGGAGACTCCCTGTGTTCTCCCTGATCCTATGGCTTTGTTAGGCATTTCCTTAGTGTAGACTCAGCAGTGGCTGTGCCCCTGTGGCAATCTGTTGCCTGGGCTCTGATACTCTCTGAGCCAGGGGTCCTCAAACTTTTTAAACAGGGGGCCAGTTCAGTGTCCCTCAGACTGTTGGTGGGCCGGACTATAGTTTAAAAAACAAAAAAACAAAAAAAAAATGACCAAATTCCTATGCACACTCCACATATCTTATTTTGAAGTAAAAAAATAAAATGGGAACAAATAACGATAATTAAAATGAAGAACAAATAAAGTTAAATCAACAAAATTATTAGTATTTCAATGGGAACTATGGGCCTGCTTTTGGCTAATGAGATGGTCAACGTCCAGTTCCATATTTGTCACTGCTAGTCATACAAGCGATGCACGTGTGCATCAGTTAGTCTAGATTCGGTTGGAGATTTCAGATGTTTCATTCTGGAAAAAGTCTGTTCACAGACATAAGGGCTACCAAAGATGGTTGCCATTTTGAGTGCATGGTTCCTGAGATTAGGATATGTCTCAGAGGGGAGAGATGCACAGAAATTAGGAAGGCTGCTTGATTTGAATGCGTCTTTCAGAGGGTCACAATTCTGCAGTTCAGCCAGTTCCATTTGGTAAATTATATCCATATTTTCTCTCTTTCTTTTTTTTTATTTCAAGATACTTTATTCTTAAAACAGGTCACAACACTAAGTTTTTGGCCCAATCTGTGACTGTGCAAGCTACAAATGCTTGCTGAGCAGCAGAGGGGTGCTCTTTCATAGGATGTCTGAAAAGTGAATAAAAATCCATATAAAACAAATATTCAAATAGTTTCCATAGGAACACAGATAAGTGTGACCCCATCTCTAATCTTACATATTGCTGCATCTGTGCCAACCCTACTCTTACAAAGACATTTCAAAGCTAGCAATAATTAAGTTAAATGGTCCCCCCAAATCCCTTAATTCAAGCTAAACTCACAGTTAACAGCTACAGAATGATATCTACACATTAATACTAGGTGAAGCACAAGTTGCTGGGTGACGTTTCATTTCACTTTCCCAAGCCCAAGACACAGGCAGAGTGCCAACATCCTGCTCTTCTACTTTGGGTAGGTAGTCGGGGTTCTGGATTTGCTGCACAAGTTGCCATGTCGGTCCTGACATCACATAGTACATTTTTGGCCTTTGGAATCCATTGAAAGTAGAAGCAGCAGCTACAGTGTAAGCATCCACATTTTCAAAGATGCCCACATGCATTTCTGGCAGGTCACAACGCTCAACTATCCCGTCAAGGCCCTCGCATGTTGGTCCCCATATGCTGGATGAATAAAACTTCTCATCTGCTTTAGATCTCTTTTGTAGAAGAGGCTTTACATGAGCATGATCATAAAGGATGCAATTAAACGATCCATATACTCCCTCACTGATGTAATACATAAAGGTTTGTTCACTGGACTCATCTTTATCATCAGAGCCTATCTGTTCCTTTAATACAATTTTTTTTGGCAATGATATTAACTGCAAGTGTGAAGGCTAATGCAACATAATATCTGCTCGGCTCAGCTATGATTCTCACTCCAGAGTCTGATGGAAAGCACTGATGGATACCAGTGCTGGGTTGATTACACTAGTGATCTCTTCAAATCTAAGCTTAACATCCTCAGATTCAGGAAAGCCACCACCAATATCAAGGAGGTACATGCTGAAGCTAACCTCAGCTCCCATGTCAAAGACACATCAGGCATCAGAGATTGCCTGCATGAAGGTCTCAGGATCTGTACAGCCACTTACTACATGGAAGCTGACACCAATATTCAGCTCTTTTGCCCATTCCAAAAGAAGTCTGCTTGTTTTGAGGGTGGCACCAAATTTAACACTGAGTCCACAAACTGCTTTGGAATCATCAGTGGTAATCCTCAAAACCAACTTGGCTTTTGGATGTGCTCTGGCAACTTTCATCAACTCGACTTTACTGTCAAAAGTCATCATCTGGACCCCACTATTGGCAACATACTTAATTTGAGACACCTGTTTACAAGGATTTGCATAGATAATCCTCTCTGGAGGCACCCTAAGACTTTGCACCAATTGTATTTCAGTCTTGCTAGCACAGTCAAATCCTGTCCTAATGGCAGCGACGGTCTTCACAATGGCTCTACTGTCATTATATTTGACTGCATAAAAGGGAGTGACACGAGGAAGAGCTTTTAGTCATCTAAGAACATCTCCGAGGTGTTTCTTCAGAACATCTCCGAGGTCTGCTACATAGAAGGCATCCTTATCATCAGAAGAGGAAACTTCATTGATTTTTTTGATCCAGAATCTCCTTGGCAGTAAAACCTTCATCAAGCAAGTGGCAGTCAAACGCTTCATTACTAATGTCGTTCATGGTTTCTTGATGTTTCTTTGAAAAACTAAGAGAAGGAATTTAAAGAAATACTTCCAGCTTCTCACAAAGGCAATTCTCCAGGAATTCTGAATCCCACTGCGTGTGTCCTCCAAACAACAGTGGAAATGTTCTTAGAGCATCCGGGCACCACAGGCCAGCCCCATGGAGAAGCCGGAAAGCCGGATCCACTGAGAGCACTCGGCCGCCCCTGCTGCACCCTGCAGCGCCTGACTCCCGCCTGCAGGAGATGCCAGCCGAGGCGGTGCCAGAGGCCTGGGTGACAACTTCAGGGACTGACCACTACATTTTCAATGTCAATAGAAAATGGGTTATGGAAAAGCTGTATGTCCTGTTCACGGAGATGAAGCTCATTAAATCTAAATTGGAACTCCTTTTACAATTTTTCCAGGGAATCCACACATGTTTTGTTTGGGAATGCAACCAATGGTTTTTCTACTAACCGATTTTGTGGCCCCGGGATGAGTCTGCTGCTAAACAGGACAGGCAGTGGAGGCAAAAACACCCAGTGGGCCAGATAAACATCCTTGGTGGGCCTCATGTGGCCCGCGGGCCATAGTTTGAGGACCCCTGCTCTGAGCCATCCTGGAAATACAGGTGGAGGCGGTGTAACCGTGCCTCCACAGCTCATGCACTCTGAATGCCTGCAATGTAGATTCAGCACCAGGTGAACAGCACCCAGGTTTACTACATACCTTCTCTAGAGGGGCAGCCACTTTGCCTCAAACTATATGCTGTATCAGAATGCATGGTCTTCTCTTTTGAAATTCTTATTTCTAGGTTTTGGCACTATGGGCTGGTGATGAGAGTGGCAGTCTTGGAGATCTTCAAAATGTTTGGGGGTTCATTCTTCAATTATCTGGATCATTAGCATCTGGATTCCTTATTGCCATACTAATCTCATTGAACAGTCTCTTGGGGATTTTCTCTCAAATACATTTTCATATTTTTAAGGGCAGACAATTTTCCAATTCTGTTTTCTTTTTAATTATAAATTACATCTTTAATTACTTTCTCTCTTGTTTACATTTTACTATAATCAGTCACAAGAAGCCATGCTGAACTCTCAACATTTTGCTTAGAGATTTCTTTTGTAAAATAACCTATTTTATTGTTGCTTATCTCTATTTTTTACAAAACCATAGTATATGAATAACATTTAGCCAATTTTTGTCGATTTATAACAAGCATGACCTTTCTTTCAGTTTCCAATACAATGTTTTTCATTTCCTGCTGATACCTCATCAGAATGACTTTTAGTGTCTATATTTCTACCAGCATTCTGATGAAGATGACTTAAGTAATCTCAAAGAAGATTGATGCTTTTCTAACAGCTCTTTTCTTCTTGTAAGCCTCACCAGTATAGCACATTAAGGTCTGCTAAAGATTCTGCCGTGTTCTCTTCTCTCTTGTTTCTGATAGGAAATTGTTGGACATTATTATTTTAGTTTCTTTGTAAACAACATTTTTTTCCACCTTAATGCTTTTACCATTTTCTCTTTATCACTGTATTTAAGCAATTTTAGTATGATGTCCTTTTGTGTCTTCATTTCTTGGGACTGGAATGTGTGGCTCTTAGATTTGTGGGCTTATATAACTTTCATCAATTTTGGAAAAATTTTGGCCATTATTTCTTCAATTCCCTCCCCACCCCCCCGATCTTTATCCTTTAAATAACTCAAATTACAGGCAGCACCCATGGCTCAGTGGGTAGGGCGCCAGCCACATACAACAAGGCAGGCGGGTTCAAACCCAGCCTGGCCCTGCTGAACAACAATGACAACTGCAACAAAAAAGATAGCCGAGTGTTGTGGCAGGCACTTGTAGTCCCAGCTACTCAGGAAGTTGAGGCAAAATAATCGCTTAAGTCCAAGAGTTAGAGGTTGCTGTGAGCTGCGATGCCATCACACTCTACCCAGGGTGACATAGTGAGACTCTGTCTCAAAACAAAACAAAACAAAACTCAAATTACACATATATTACCCACTTAAAAGTCCCACAGTTAACTGATGCTTTATTATTCTTTCCCCCCATCTTCCTCCCCTTTCTCCTCTTAGTCATTTTCCTTTGTGCTTCATTTTGAATAGTTTCTATAGCTCTGTCTTTTAGTTAACTTTTCTTTTCCTCTGCAGCATCTCATCTGCCAATAATCCCTTTTAGTATATTCTTCATCGAAGATAATTAGTTTTTATCTCTAGAAATTTGATATTTTCCAACAAATCCTTTATTTAACAAGTTTGATCTTTCCTTTCACATTCTAAACGTTTTGAATATAGTTGTAACAAATATTCTAAAGTCTTGGTGTTCTTATTCTTACATTTGTGTCAGATTTGATTTGACTGGTTGGTTTTTGTTGACTGATTTTTCTCCTTATTATAGGTTATATTTTTCTACTTATTTATATGTCTGGTAATTTTCAATTTGATGTCAGATATTGTTTTCCCCTTCTCTGGAGAATACATATATTTATATATCCATGAATATTCTTGAGCATTGTTCTAGGATACCATTATATTACTTGAAAACTATTTGATCTTTTTGGATCTTGTTTTCAAGATTTGTTGGACAGAAGAATAATGTTTAGTCTAAGGCTATCTATTTGCTATTCTGTGGTATAAGGATAATGTTCTACAAATATTGATTAGTTTACAGTGATTGATGTTGCTTGGACACAAATCTCTTCTGGTCTTTTGTCAAATTATTTCATAAATTGAAAAAGGAAGAGATTTTTCTATTACAATTATTGGAATATTTACTTTATTATTTTTGTCAATTCTTTTGTAGATTTTGAAATTATCTTATTTGGCAGATATACATTGTCCTGATTTTCTGATGAATTGTTCTTTAATCATTATGAACCATCTTATTTGCTTTAATAAAATAATAGTCTTAATAATAATACACTTACTAAAGCCTATTTTAGTTGAATCAAATATAATCATTCCATTATTCTTATGTGTATAATTTCTATTTTATATTTTTTTCATCAATTTATTTTTATTCTTTATTTTATCTTTTATGTGACTTTATGTCAAAAGTACATTTTTGTAGGCAACGTATATTTTGATCTTCCCTTTTCTTCTAATATGATAATTTCTACTTTGTATTGTGTTTTTATTCCATTAATATTTAATGTAAATTTGATATGGTTTGATTTAGTTCTGTAAATTTTCTGTTTGTCACATCTGTTTATTCTTTCTCTTTCTCATTCCTCTTTTCTACTTTCTTTTTTATGATGAATGATTTTGGAATTGTAATTTATTTATCTATTGGCTTTTTAGTTATATTTCTTTGCACTGATGTTTTAGTGCTTATGTATTGTTAACTCTTCGGTCTATTTAGAATGAATATTGGAGAACTTCATATCACATATACAAATTTGTAATTTTGTAGCTTCATTTATCTCCATTGCATACCTCATTCCATACCTGCCCTATATACCACATCTATGCAAATTCTAAACCTTTCAAGTTAAACCTTTAAGTTTTTCTTAAATCAGTCACATGTATTTCAAAGAAATTCATAGACTAGGCTCGGTACCTGTGGCTCAACGTGCTAAGGCGCCAGCCACGTACATCTGAGCTTGCTTGCGGGTTCGAATCCAGCCTGGGGCCCGCCAAACAACAATGACGGCTAGAACCAAAAAATGGCTGGGCATTGTGGCGGGCACCTGTAGTCCCAGCTACTTGGGAGGCAGAGGCAGGAGACTCGCTTGAGCCCAGGAATTGGAGGTTGCT
>CAUYON010041139.1:0-15042 GCA_963573935.1 Arctocebus calabarensis
AAAAATAGAGAAAATGATAAAACTTGCCTTAAAAAGCATGATAGGAAATATATAAGCTAATGCACAATTATCAACCCATTTCTTTTTTTTATTTTTAGCAGTTTTTGGCCGAACCCGCCACCTCTGGCATATGGGGCCGGCGCCTCACTCCTTTGAGCCACAGGCGCTGCCTGACCCATTTCTTAAACTATAGAGAATTGGCCACGTGTATATTTGTTTGTAACCTCAACCAAGTCTCTGTCAAAAATAATAATCAATTAAGAACCAAGGGCAGGTCTATGGAACCTCATTAGAGACCTCTCTAAAATCTAGTTCTACCCAGAACATGTATTCTCCAGAGAGGTTCAAAGATACTGAAAAGAAGGCATGATACTTTGCCTCTTCCTCCACCCCACAACCTGGAGTTGTATCTCTCTCTACCCCACAACCAAGAATTGTTTTGTTCCTTACCTTTTGAATCATCACAGTCACCAGGTCTTGAGGAAGAGGGTGATCTTCTGCCACTTCCACCTCCTCCTCCATAGCTGCCTCCACTTTCACCTGCAGAACCACTTCCTCCACCATAGCTGCCTCCACTTCCTCCTCCAGAACCACTTTCTCCACCATGGCTTCCTCCACTTCCTCCTCCAGAGCTACTTCCTCCACCATAACTACCTCCACTTCCTCCTCCAGAGCTACTTCCTCCACCATAACCACCTCCACTTCCTCCTCCAGAACCACTTCCTCCACCATAGCTGCCTCCTCCAGAACCACTTCCTCTTCTAGAAATGCCTCGAAATGCACTTCCTCCTCGACTTCCTTGGCCACTTCCAAAGCCAATTTGTTTAGCTCCAGAAGAGTCACTGAAAAAGAAAGAAATAAAAAAGAGATAGAAATGTATGGTCCTCACATATATATATGCAAAGAATATACTAAGATGGCCCCGGACAGACTCAAGACCTAAACATGAATCTTTCTGTTTTCCTTTCTGGAGGGCAGAGGACAGAAGCTGAGCTGGTACTGCAGTTGGGAGGAGAGAGCCTACATCTGGGACTGTGAAGCCTTCCCCTTCCCTGGAGCAGGGAAGCAGCTCCTTCTCACATTGTCATCATCCTCCTTCCCCAAAGTCCAAATGCCCTGAGGCCCCCACATACACAGAATGAAGAAGTCCTCAGCCCATCAGACCCTTGTGTACAAGAGCTTCCCCAGCTGCCTCTACTCAGAGAACCCAAGTCATAGCAGAGGTCTAGGCACTCCTAGGGGTTCAACAAAATCCTGGTACACCTACAAGTCTTCCTGGCCACCCTCAAGGAGGCTGTGGTAGGTCTTAATTTCCTGCTCCAGCCGCGTCTTGACGCTGAGCAGAAGGCTGTATTCCTGATTCTGGCTCTCAATCTCTTGCCGAGTATCAGTGATCTGGGCCTCCAGATCACTGATCTGATGCTGGATCTGCTGTAGCTGGGCACAGTAGCGATTCTTCGTTTCTTCCAGGGAATTCTCCAGAGCTGCTTTCTGTGGGGCAGGAGGACATTTTAAGAGGGATGCCATAGCTCCTCTTCTTCCCACTCCTGGAGATCATGCAAAGCCTCCTGTGTCCCACCCTGGCAGAGGGTCTAGAGCAGGAATACTAACCTTGCCGAGCTGAGACTGCAGCTCGATCTCCAACTCCTGGACACCAAGCCAAAGCTGAGTCACCTCCTTGGTATTGGACTCCACTTCCCGGCCACTACTTGTCACTTCCTGCTCAATCTGGGTAATCTGCAAACCCAAAGGCTCAGTAAGGACCAGTGTGGGTCAAAAGCTTCAGTGGGCAAGTTCTGCCCCACCCACTAGGATCTTCACCTTCAGGGTCAAGGCTGAGCCAAAACCAAGGATAAGTTGTTCTGAGTTCTGGATCTCTCCAGCCATGTGGGATTCTCCAGTTCTCTCAACATGACATTGCCCCTCAGCAAGGTTTCAAAGCCCTTTACACTTTGTCCCCAAATCACCTTTCAAACCTTTTTTCAAACTGTTCCCCACCTTCCAGGTACAGCGCATACACACACTACAGACCATGCCTTTATGTGCGAGGCTCTATGAGAGGCTCTGGAGACCCAAGGAGGAAGGGAGCCATCAGGGAGCTCAGGGTGGTATTGGAGGCACACTGTATCCCTCCACTAGGGTCCTCTCTTACATAGCATTATAGGAAATTGTTCAGGCTCTGATTTTGCTCTCACACAGCAGACAAACTGCGAGCCCTCAAGGGCAGCAACCTTATTGGGCTCATCTCTGAGACATCAGCACTTCACACAAAACCCAACACTGAGAAGCTACTCCACAATGATGTCTGTGTGCAGTGAAGGAAGATGAATGAATAACATCCACCAGAAGACAGATCAGTGACAACTGCACTGAAACAAAGTAGTGGGGGGTGACGGATGGAAGAGAGGGATGGGGTAGAGGAGTAGAGAGCTGCCGGGTGAAGAGAGAGACAGCTGGGTGGGCAGCTCACTCTGCTCACCTGACTCTCATATTGTTGCTCGATGTCCTTTCGGTTCTTAGCAATGAGCTGTTCATAGTCCTGGCGCATATCATTGAGGATTTTGCTGAGATCTTTGCCAGGAGCAACATTTATCTCCACATTCACATCCCCATCGTTCTGTCCAGTCAGCTGGCTCATTTCCTGCCAGGGAAGAAGGAAATTGTGGTCAGGTCAGGGGTGGGATCCTGTTCGCCATCTTCCAGCTTTCTTCCTCTGGTGCTCCCAGAGGACAGTTGTGAAATCAAAGCTGAACCACCACCCCAGGCAGTGCTAAGGAGGAGCTGCAAGTGTCCTTCTTGGGAGAGAATGTCTCCCAGGCAATGCCCCTGAGGTAGGGCCTCTGCTCTCCTGTCCCTCCCTCTCCCCAGTAAGCTGTAGTCACCAGCATCCCACCTCCTGATGATTCTTCCTGAGGGCCTGTAGCTCCTCCTGCAGGTTCTCATATTGCATCTCCAGGTCAGACTTCTCCATGGTCAGGTTGTCCAGGGTCTGCCGCAGGCCGTTGATGTCGGCTTCCACCCCTTGCCGCAGATTTTGCTCCATCTCAAACCTGCAGACCAGGCAGGGGTAGAGAATGATCGAGAGGGCACCAGGCCCTCCAGGGACCTCCTGAGCAGGGGATGAGGCAAGTATTGATGAAAGGAGAGGAAGAAAGGAGCAGGACTCACTTTAGCCTGAAGTCATCCAGCGTCATGCGAGTGTTGTCAACATCCAGGAGAGTTTTGTTGCTGCCCCGCGTCAAGTCCACAATCTGAAAAAAGAGGAAGCAGCATGGAATCATGTTCCTCTGCTGTGCCCCACTGCTGGACGGGCAAGAGGCCAGCCAAAACCATCGGAGGGTGAGGGTCCCACCCGGGAAGATGCTCAAGAAGCAGAAGAAGCTTCCAACAGCTGATGAATGGCCCAGACCCCTCCCAGCCTTCAGCAAGGATGCTCAGCATGGCCATCATCCATCCATTCAACAAATATTTGAAGATCTACTGCAAAGGCCACTGTGGGGTTCGGAGATCACTGACATACTGTTCCTCAAGGAGCCCCCACCCCCATTGACTACAAAGTCCATGGTATCCTAAAAGAGTTCAGGAAAGGAGAGGTGGAGATCAAGACTTCAGGAAAGAGACGGCAACTGAATTGGGCCCTGAAGATTGAACACAAATAGATGGAAGAGGCATGGGTAGAAGAAACAGCACCTCCAGAAGCAGCCTGTGTGACAGCACAGGGAAAGGCTGAGAAGAGCCAGGAGCCAGACTGCCACTGTCCCATCCCAGCCCTAGGCCCTCAGGCACCAAACAGAGGTTTGTTTCTGATGAAAGTTTAAAGTTTCCAAAAAGATGGGTTCCCTGGACGTTGTTTAAGCTTAGACTCTACCTTTTTACCTTTTGGGAAGATAAGAAATGTAAGAGAGAAAAGAGAGACGGAGAGAAAGAGGAAGACTGGAGTTTCCAGCACCTACCTGGTTCTGGAGATCATTGATATCGCGATAGTAGCGAGAGTAGTCCTTCTGGAATGGAGTGGACCCCTTGTGTTTATACCAGTCTTGAATCTGACTCTCCAGGTTACGGTTAGCCTCCTCTAGAGCCTGCACCTTATCCAAGTAGGAGGCCAGCCGGGAATTGAGGTCCTGCATGGTGGCCTTCTCATTTGTGCTCAGAATACCACCATCACCACCACCATAGCTACCTCCAAAACCCCCAGAACCACCACCAAAGCCACCTCCAAAAGCACCGCCAAAGCCACCTCCAGAAGCACCGCCGAAGCTACCCCCAAAGCCTCCAGACCCACTACAGTATCCACCAGAAGCAAAACCTCTGGAACCACCCCCTAAACTATAACTACTAGAACTAAATCCACCCCTGGATCCTCCACCATAGCTGGAGCCAAAACTGCTGCCACCTCCCCTCCCACAGACACGAAAGCTCCCCCCGCCATAGCCACTGGAAGAGCTGAATCGGCCCCCTCCTCCACCACCGCCTGAGGAGCTGAAACGGCTGCTGGAAGACATGCTGCCGCCCCCGCCGCCGCCACCAAGGCTGCTGCGGCTGTAGTAGGATGAGGATTGTCTGCAACTCATGGCCCTGCGCTCAGCCCGTGGGATGGGAAGCCGTTGGAGGAGTGCTGCTGACTCCCGAGTGCAAGGTACAGAGCTGTCCCCAGGGCTGCCTACTTATACCCCCCGCTGATGGTGGCACACCTGGGTGTGACCTCGCTCTGTGCCAGCCCCTCGCCCCACAGACCTGAAGGAGGTCTAAGATGGGGAGGCAGCAGTCGCCAGAGGCTCAGCGTCCTTTGGTGACTGCCCAGGGGGGGCCCAGCCTCTCTCCATTGTGTAGGGTAATTTGATGATATTAGGCTGTCAGGGGTGCCATAAATCAGCTGTGCTGCCACAGGGGTGACCTAGATCCTGGAGTTTGGTCTCTGGCTGGCCACAACAGCAGGTCTGAGACTTAACCCCTTTGAGATAGAAACTCCCAGGAGCAGAGTCACCCCCACCATTGGTGATATTTAGTGTCTGCACCCGCCCTGCTCTCACTTTGTGCCCACTGTGGGCGACCTGTGCCCAGGGTACCAAGGATTTCTTATAGAGCACGGGGGTGGCACAGCCCCTGACCTCATGAGCCCCAGTCGGATGGGAAACCAGTTCTGCTCTCAGGATCCTCAAGGCTTTCTGGGGAGACCAAGGCTCTGCCCTCAGGAGACTCCATCTGGTGAGGAGACAAGTGGCGTGGCCAAAAGATGGAGAAAGACACAGAGCAATGTGCCCGCCAGTGCCTAAGGACAGCGCCCAGGGTTCACATGAAAGACAAGAAAGTGGACCTAAATAAATAAAGTGGTGCTAATGCTAACCAACGTTTGAGGAGGAAGGCCTGACCTGGTCGTTCTGCAGGGCCCAGCAGTAGGTAAAGAATTGGTCTTGGTTGAGTGTCTGCCCCATACTGATCCCCTGGAGACAGAGATGTGTGACTTAACTCAGATGCATCTTCACCAAGCCATCAGGGAGTGGGAAACAAGGCTGTAGCTGTGGGATGACTGCTGGAGCACTGTCCTGGCTCTGTGCTCACAGGCTGTGTGACTTTGATAAGGTACTTAACTACTCTGTGCCCTGGTTTCCTCTGTAAAATGATGCTGTTAATAGTTTGCTCTTCTCCTAGTAAAAGACCCGTGAGAAACGCTCAAGAAATGCCAGATGCCTCTGATGATCAGCCCCCTGACTCCCTCTCGCCTCTGCCTCAGACATCAGTTACTCACTGCTCTCCTGCCTCTCTGGTGTCCCTCTGACTACCCCCCCCCATGCCCCTCTGACTACCCCCCGATCTTTCTAACCTGTGTCTAGAGTGACGTGTCACTCCGCTGACTTCCCTTCACTCCCAAGGTAAAGTCCATGTTCCTGACATTCAAGGCCCATATCCCATCTTCCCATTCCCGCCCCATCTCTCACCTTCCTCCAGGCCCCCACCAAATCAAGCAATGCTCCCCAAATGCCCTGCCTGCCTCGGAGAATGCTCAGCACTTGCCGTTCCCTCTAATGGAAATGGCCTTCTCTATCTTTTCTGAGCAGAAAACCCCAACTCATCTTCAGGGACCCCTCTGTGTGCCGCCTCCTCCATGAAGCCTTCGTGGGCTCCCCCTCTGGGTTTGCTCTTTGCTCTGTCGCAGTCTCTCACACTAATCTCCATGCTTTCCCAGGCGGCAGGAGCAACTCTAAGTCTGCCGCCCCTGCCCAGCACTATGTCTGGTCTGGATAGGATCCCAACACAGGTGAGATGAAGTGAGGATGCCAGTGGTTCCAGAGAGATGCTAAGAGCCAGAAGAGGGCAAAAGGTGAGAAGAGAGAGGCCAGAACATCCAGCAAGGGCCTGGAAGAGGCAATGACCTCTGGGCAGAGGTCAAAGGATGTTTAGGCACCATAAAGGACCAGTCAGTGTTTCTTGAGGGGCTTTGAAGTGACTCAGAGACTGTTTTAAATAATACTGAAGCACTTGGTGGGAAGAGTATTTCTTATTTTTTAGTCTTCTGATTAGTTGAGGAAAAACTCTCGGTTAGACACTGTGGCCTCTTTAACACCCCTCCCCACTGTCAATCACTCTGTTCACTAAAACCAGAGCTGACCTTGGGCTCAGAGGCTTTAGAAAGCAACTGAATCTAGTTAGAAGCAAAGTGTTTCTTTATATCATTCCCTTCTATTCCTGACAAGTGATTCTGATTTTCCTGTTATTGGGCAGTAATACAGGACTCCTTTATAAATACATTTGTTGAAATGAAAGGTGAGCTAACCTACCAAAATGTGTTTTAAAAAGTACTTAAATGGGTGGTACAACATATGTTACATTAAAAATTAAGGCCAGATACGGTAGCTCTCCCCTATAATCCTAGCACTCTGGGAAGTTGAGGCAGGAGGATTGCTTAAGCCCAGGAGTTTGAGACCAGCCTAGACAACAGACTGAGACCTCATCTCTACAAAAAATAATAATTTTTTAAAGACTAGCCTGGCTTGTTGGGGCACACCTATAGTCACAGATACATGGGAGGGTGAGGCAGGAGGATCATTTGAACCCAGGAGGCTGAGGTTGCAGTGAGCCATGATGATGCCACTGCACTTCTGGGCAACAGAACAAGACCCTATCTTATAAATAAATAAATAAGCAAGCAGGTAGTAGAGGGAGTATTGAGAGGTTCCTGTGAATGCCTAACACACGAGAGTCTCAAGATTAGTGATTATGTGTTGATTCCCTTTCTACTTTCTCGAATGGCTCTAAAGCATCCAAGGTCCCCCTGCCAAAATCCGCCAGGAAGCCCAGAATCCACCTGCAATGTGGCCTGAAGCCTAGGAATTAACTCCCCCAATGCCCATGCTGATACCCCAGGTCCTGGGTGCAAGAGCTGGATAGAGGAGAATTGGGGCAGAGCTGAGGGTGGTCTCTCTCTTGCCCACAAATACACTCATGTTGGGAGATCTAAGAAGAGTTGAAACCTGCCTGATTTACCACAGCTCCCAGCTGGGGCAGCCCTGACCAGTGGGTCTCTTGAAAGATGGCCCATTTCCAGTCCTGGTGTCAAACTCACTAACACTTAACCTCACCCTCTCCTTAGCTTCCCACCCTCAGCCTTGCCCTGATAGTAAGCTTCCCCTGGGGACCACCATGGTATAGAAAGAGCAATAGGTCTCCAGTCAGACTGGGTGGACCTCCTGCCAGCCCCATCTTCCCTTCCCGGGTGGCTGTGGCCTCAGTGGCCTCCTGAGAAGCCCTTTTATTGCCAAAGGCCATAAAGACCAAGAGTCTCCAGACAAAGACCAATTCTTGCCTGCGTCAGCCCTCCTCTCCCCACATCTGTGCTGGACAGCTCTTGTGGTTGAGCTAGGAGGTCTTATTCCACTTGCAACTGGGCACCATCATTTCCCTTCTCTTCCAAGCTCTCTGCCTAGACTGGGCAAGATGGAGCCAGGGATGAGTGAGTGATTTTTTTAGGCCATATGACATGGCTCACTCTTCCACTGCCAGCACCTCTCATGAGAACCCTCCAAAGAATGAACCAGGAACAAAACCAGCCCTGGTTCCAGGAGCACCCCTGTGCCTGAGACCCAGTGAGCATCGGCACCCCCTCTCTGCAGCCCACATGTAAGGCGCAGCCTGGACCCACAGTGCCAGCAACCAAAGCACCACCCCTGCCCTTGGCAGGTGGATGGAGTAGGACAAAAGGGGCTGTGAGGACTCAGAGAAGCACAGTAGGACACAGGGAACAAAACAGAGATCCCACCTTCAAGGGGGCTCCAGAGGGGAAGGAGTCCTCTGTGGGGACTTAGTGGCAGGATGAGGACAGCCTTGCTCTGGCCATGGAAGCCCTGCTCACTGCCTGTAGGCAGCTGCCTATGGCCCTTACTTGCTCCCCATCGCTGTCTGTCACTGGGACAAGGTGGGGCCCAGGGCGGGGCCTGAGTCATCATGTGGTTATTGCTGGGAGAGGGAGCACAGGTGTGAGTCACAGCTCCTCTCCCCTCCGTGACATCCAGACAGGTGCGCACTGTGCACTGACACAGGGCTGAGGTGCCTGCACCTGTCTGTCAACGCCCCTTCCTCACACAATAGTCACTTGCCACCACCTCAGCTAGCCAGACCCCACCAGACCAAGGAGCGGGGCCCTCAGAGGAGCCTCCACCTGACACTAGACACCCCAGGCTGTGTCTGCCAGGACACACCCAGCAGACAGGCTGAGAGCCCTGGACAGGTCTGAGGCTGACGCCAGATTCCTTCATTTATTTGGGGAACCTACTATTACTGTGAGCACCTCGTGTGCCAGGCATTGTACTGAGTCCCAGGGGGTAAAGTAATGAGCAAGCCCCTAAAAGAGACTCTCAAACGTAAATGTGTAACTCACAACTGAGGTGAGCACTATTGGTGGGAAAATAGGGAGCACAAAAAAAAGGGGTGTGGTATGGGCTGGGGGATCAGGGACAGAGCTCCCACCTGTAAGGGGGCTTCAGAGGGGAAGGGGGGCCCTCTGGAGGGGAGCGAGTAAGGGCTGTGGGCAGCTGCCTACAGGCAGTGAGCAGGGTGCCCATGGCCAGAGCAAGGCTGTCCTTATCTTGACACCAAGTCCCCTCAGCAGGGACTGAGAAAGAGACACTCTAGTGAAGGGTGAGGAGTGAGCCAGGAGAAGGAAACCAGGAAAAGCACTGAAGGAGGGGACGAACAGCATGTGCAAATGTCCTGAGGTGGGAAGGAGCACAGTGACTGCAAGGGAGGAAGTCCAGTGTGGCTAAAGGGCAAGGGTCAAGTCAGGTAAAGGATTCGAGAGAAAAAGAAAAATAGTCCCAACCTCATGAGGTTGTTGAGAGTCTTAAAAAATCCAATATTGTAAAATTGCCAGTGAGGGTCAGGTCACGGCGGGCCATCTTGCTGTCGGTGGCACTGTATCTGCTCCCTGACTTCCCCGTGGACTGTAGATCACTTGGGTTCTCAGCAGCCACACTTGTTACTAGTCCCTCCCTGTGGTCTGCTGAGCCCCCATTGACATCAAGGGCCTGTGCTGGTGGGAGGTGGGGCCCTGCCTAATGTTGGAGGATGGTGGTTCCTCTCATAAAGGCATCACCAGGGTTGCAGGCAAAACCCCCACTACTTTGCCTGCATAGTCGTGTTTACTCTTTATTAGCTGTTTTGTGAGGTGGGTACTAATTTCAAAACCATTTTACAGATGAGGAAATTGAGGCTCAGAGAGTGTAAGTATCTTGGCCATAGTCACAGAGCTGGACAAGAGGGTGGAGCCACAGTTTGCCTTCCAGTGAGTGAAAGCAACAGTGGGCACGGGCCCAGGGCTCCTTCTCTTTGCCCCAAACCCCACACACTTTCTGGGTCCCTCTCTGCCTTCCTCCTTGTGTTGTCTCTGTCCTTGTTCAGCCTGTCTCAATTCACACCATCTCTCTCACACCTACAACTGTGAACTTCAGTAACTACATGTGAAAATGAATGAATGAATGAATGCTCCCTGCTGCCCAGTCCTAGAGTTTATCACTATTTTCCCTTTCGCTGACTCTCTCTCCCTCCTTCTCTGTGTGTGTGTCTCTCTCAGTTCTGTACACATTTCTCCCCCTTTCCCTATGTTTCTCCTTGTCTCCCACACCCAAGTCACTCCCAAGTTCATCCGAGTGCTTCAAAGGAAAAAGACTTCCTTTCCCAGGCCTGGGTTCAAAGCTGACAGCATCACAGAGGGAAGCCCCACCAGGAAAGCTCTGGCTCAGCAAGTGGCAATGGAGGAGGAGCTGCCTGCTGTGTCTGCCCTGGGGGTCCCTGACATCCCATTGCTCCCTTGTGGCAGCATCCAAGCTCAGTGAGGTGGGCCAGGGAACCTCCACAGACCTGCCCAGACACCAGGGCCCCTAGTCCCTAGGCATCAGGCCTCCCCTGGTCTCCCTCCCCTAACACTTGCATGTAGGAATAGTTGGAGACTGTCACCCAAACCAGGTTATTATCTGTGGTCTTGGAAAAGAAACACTTGCCTGATCAGGTAACCAGAGGGAGATATGCCATTTGCTGCCTATAAAGATCCTGGAGATAATTTCACAATAAAATGAGCGCCCCCCCCCAAAAAAAAAACTAAAGGGGATTGAGAATTTCAAGGTGGGTTCCACCTCATAAAACAAAAATCTTGGAGTAAGGCGGCGCCTATAGCTCAGTGGATAGCACACCGGCCACATACACTCAGGTTGTTGAGTTTGAACCCGGCCCGGGCCTGCCAAACAACAATGACAACTACAACCAAAAAATAGCCAGGTGTTGTAGCGGGCGCTTGTAGTCCCAGCTACTTAGGAGGCTGAGGCAAGAGAATCGCTTAAGCCCAGGAGTTGGAGGTTGCTATGAGCTGTGATGGCACAACACTCTACCCAGGGCGACAGCTTGAGGCTCTGTCTCAAAAAATATATATATATATCCAGGCGCTGTCGTGAGTGTCTGTAGTCCCAGCTACTTGGGAGGCTGAGGCAAGAGAATCGCTTAAGCCCAAGAGTTTGAGGTTGCTGTGAGCTGTGACGCCAAAGTACTCTACCAAGGGCGACAGAGTGAGACTCTATCTCAAACAAACAAACAAAAAAAAATTCTTGGAGTAAGCTAGGAAAGCGACACACTGATCTCAGGGGACTCTCAGTTTCATTCCATCGCAGAGAGAGCACGGAACAGGAATGAAGCCACCTGGGGCGTGGAAAAGCCTAAGCACAGGCGGGGCTTGGCCACTCAGTCCTGAGCCTGGAGCAGCCAGGAGTCATCTCGGCTGCAGCGGCGGCGGCTCCCTTAGTACCCACTCAGACCTGTGTCTGGGAGGGCGGAGAGAAGATGCCCCGCCCCGCTGACGTAGGGAGGGCGGAGCCAGGAAGGTCATCTGACCGCTCTGGAGCTCAGGGAAACAACCCCACCTGCCTCCGCGAGACGGTGCTGTTGAGTCGCTTTGCTGCTCTATTGTTCGGATGAGTGGGCCTGGTGGGGTAGCCTCACTCGTGTCAGGGCTGTGGGTCCAGGTCTTGAGTTGGATGCAAGTCGCTGCCAGGCTCTGGAGACAAGATCATTGGCAGGACCCAAATGATGTCTTCCCAGTAGAGTACGATTGGGGGGTGGGGGGGCAACAGCAGGGGAGGAGAGTCCTCGTGAGACTCTGGGGAAACTTTCCTCTCTGCCCTTTTCCTCTGGGGCCTGAGAGCACAACGTGGGACCACCTTCAACCCCCGCTACCTGACTCCCCTCTCAGTTCTGAGCCTGCTTCCAGCAAGCTGACCCCAGCCTCCATCTCTATCCTCAAGCAAGCCCAACTCTCCCTTGAATTCCCTCCAGTGACAGCAACCACTGAGGCAGAGAGGAAGCTCACTTGCTGCTCCCAATTCTCAGAAATCTCACATTTCTCTATCCATCTACAATCTATCTCCTTTGGGGATGGAAACTTTGGCCAGACACCACCTATAAGGTAGCAAAAGGCATCGGGGGATCTTTCGATGTCCAGAACATGCTGGGCTTCCATCCCCACTGGTGACTGCCACTGTGCTCTGCCCTCTTTCCAGACCCATGTGACCACTTCATGGATTCTATGCCACATTTTAAGCAAGAGGCTCACTGCCCAACTGGGAACCAGGGCCCAGCATCCCTAGGACAATCACAAGGTACCTCCCCACTAGGGTCCTATCACCACTAGGGCCCACGAACCCATCCTTTCCCAATCTCTGAGTTTGCTCCCTCAATCCTTCCTCCTCCCTGATGCCCCTTGCACCTCTGACACTCTAGTACTTCACCCACAGGACAGCCCACCCTCCCCCAGGGACCACCCAAATCTACCCTTCTTGATGACAAACTTAAGTAAAAAGACATCCTAGAGTTTCAGGAACACAAAGCAGATCTCTCTTTCCTCAGGTAGAGGTGAGGAAGACAGAAACCAACAACACTTCATTCCTTTTCCTAATCACTCTCTCTCCTACGCTACCATTTACAGAGTGCTGACTATGAATCAAGCACAATGCCAAACCCTCTGCCTGCGTGAGATCATTTAATACTGCGTTGGCCTTATGTAGCAAGGCCCTTATTCCCCACCTTGTAAAAGAGGAATGTGGGGCTCAGGATCTTGCCCAAACTCTTCCAGGCTGCTTAGCATAGGACTCCAGCCTGAACTGTCTGAACCCAAAGCCTTTAGACCCCTTGCCCAAACTAAGTCCTTCATCAATCCCAGCCCCACCCTTGACTCCCTCTAGAAGTTCCCTTCCTGAAGCAAAATGAATGAACTAGTAAAACTGACACAGGACTATTCAACTCTTTCCTAGCTTGGGGCAGCGAGCCCCACCCACCTCTGGAATCTTCACTACTCACTCAGGTGAGGCTCCTCCTCTTCCCACTCCTTTTCCAGCCCCCCAAAGAAAGGAAAAGACACTCCGACCAAGAGGAGGCTCCTACAACCCTGGCTCTTAAGGTTCATTTGCTCATTAGATTCTCTTATCAAACCCAAGCAGCAGGGTTCATCATCCTAACTACACAAGTGAGGAAACAGACTCATATTTTTCTAAGATTACAGCTAATATAGAACAGAGCCAAGGTTAGAAACCCATCTATTCCAAGAGCCTCTAAAAATGCCCTCATCGTGGATGATTAGTCACCATGCACAAAAGGCAGTTCACCCAGTGTCACTGACACAACCATGCCTGGGCTGGCACTAAGCCCAGCATTGGGCTACAGGCCTTGCATACATTCTTCCAGCAAATCCTCACAAGCCCAGAAGGTAGGTACTATCATTATTGCCCATTTTACAGAAGTGGAAACTGAGGCTTGGAGATGATAATCAACTCGACCTAGATTAACTACGTCTAAGCAGGATTAGACAGGCCCTGGGGCAAGAGTAGGTAAGAGGAGAGAAAGAATGTCAGTGAAGCTTGAACCCCATACATACTTATAAGATTGAGTTCTTATCTTGGGTTCATGGATCTCCATGGAAGAGCCTTAGTGGACTCATAAACTCCACGAAATTGCATTATAATGCAAATCTGTGTGTGCTTATTTGGAAGTAGGGGGCAGGGGAAAAGATCTTATAGGCTTCAATATTTTCTCCAAAGAAATCCCTGTTCAAAACATGTTAAAAATGAAGCGGCACCTATGGTTCAAAGGAGTAGGGCACTGGAGAGTTAAAGGAGAAGTGGAGGGTTAAAACCCAGCCCTGACCAAAAACTTCAAAAAAAAAAAAAAGTTAAAAGTGCTCAAACTAGCACAGCACAAACACATAAAGGCATTCAATATCCGGCAAATGAATGAGTGAGGGAATGATTGAAGGTTCCTCCTTGCCCTAAGAGACACCACTTGTGACAGGGCACACGTGTCTATCTGTATCTTCTGAGATGGTGAAAGCCATCCTGGGACCTGAGCCCAACCCACTCCCAGGCCCTTTTTCCCAGTCCCAGAGGCCACAGCCAGGTGCTGTGATAATTCCAAAGACATGCTTCTCCCCCGCCTCCCTACCTCCGCAGCTAACAATGACCAGGCAGAGACAGAATTGTGCAACTCAGATCATGAAGCTGTATTTATTGCCAGGCAGAAGGAAAGGTGAAAATAGGGTCCAGGTGTGAAGTGCTTGGGAGGCAGGAGAGAGGACACAGGACACAGTGAGATCTGTGTCCACACAAGGGGTCTCCTAGGCCTGAGCAGTGCTAGGCAGCCTCAGTTCTTGCTGCGAAGGACCTGCTCGTGGGTGGACACCACCTTGCCATCGTGCACATCTACAACCTTGGTGCGGATCTGGCGGCTGGAGGAGGTCACTGGGGAAAAGAGAACAGAGAATGTTAGCAGAGGCCAACTATGGAGTAACCCGGAGAAGAGAGGCCAAGAAGTTGAGGAAACTTGAACTGTGTCCATGCTGCTCTTTCCCCCAATTATGGCTTCACCCTGCTGGTGCCCACGCACTGATACCATCAACACACTTCTTTCAGACTAGGGTCCTCAAAGGTCAAAGACTGACTGAAATTTCTATGAGCTTAGTCCTTGGCGACCCAATACATGATTAGTCTTGGTGGGAAGAGCCATGGAGGGCCCTGTCCTTGGTGCTGACTTATAACCATGGGGTCTGCCACAAATGAGAGTTAAAGGTGGGGGCCCATGCTCCTAGCCCTAGGGAAGGTTTAGAAATTGTTTTCTTCTACCTAAGGAGATTCATAAGAAATACGGAGTAAGGCAGTATAGCTAGACTCCTCAAGAAGCCCCTAGCAATGGCCTAGACCACGGGGGTACACAGATCATGAGCCCAGGCTTGACAGGAGGAAGGTCTTACCATCTCTGGATGACTGAGAGCCAGAGGAGAACTGGGAGGCAAGGCTGTGAAGACAGAAATGGGCAGGACCATTAGACTCGTGGTGGGGCAGAGACTGTGCAGTGGGACTGGAGGAGGACTGGGCACTCACTGGGCGTCCTCGCCCTCCAGCAGGCGACGGTATGTGGCGATCTCCTGCTCCAGCCGAGTCTTCACGTCCAGCAGGATCTTGTACTCCTGGTTCTGCTGCTCCATCTCGCAGCGCAGCTGAGCCAGCTGCTCCTCCACGC
>CAUYON010041140.1:0-24315 GCA_963573935.1 Arctocebus calabarensis
GGGTCTTGGGGTCTTGGTGTGTGCCACACCTTTTGGGGGCAAAATACGATTGTAAGAGGGTCTTTTCCTAACAAATGCAACCAGTGTAACATGGTTTCTTGTACCCTCAATGAATCCCCAACAATAAAAAAAAAAAAAAAAAAAAAAAATTTTGAAGTTAGACAGACCTGAATTAAATCCAAGCTTTCACCAATGGATGTTAGTTGTATGACCTGAAATGAATTGCTTAACTTATTATTAGTCTATTTTTTCTCATCTGTGAATTAAAGGTGTTATTAAAATCCAGCTTATGAAGTTGTTTTGACTCAAAGATGTTTACTGATAATATATTCAAAACTCTTCTTGAGATTAAGAAACATTGTAAAGAGTGAATATTTGTGAAACACAGGTAAGGGTTTAATAAATGTGAGGTAAATTATGGGTTTAAGTCTTTGGGTTTCAAAGTTACCATCGATTAAAATGGTAATTTTGAAACCCAAAGACTACATTAATTGACAGACACCTCTATTTACATTGTACTTCATTATTCCGCTGATTAAAATATATTGTCATAAATCTTACATTTGGCGTTAGCCATTTCGAAAATAGTTTTGTTTTTCTTATTTATGTGGCGCTTAGTCACTTTAAAATTTAAGTAAATGGATGATTCCTAGTTATATGCTTAAGTGAAAATATATAATGTACTGTAGAAAGAAAAAATATCTTTTGAGTGACGTTTATGGAAAAAAATACAAAGTACAGGTGATCATTTTATGTTTGTTTAACATTTTTTTGGCTGTAAAAGTATAAAAAACAGATTAACTTCAGAGAAGAATGAAGAGTAATTTCAACATTTTATAGCAACTATACTAGGGAAGCCAATAATTTTATTTTGCTTTACATCCAACCATACATATCAGAGCACAGTATCAATGTATCAATGTTAACCCATAGTTGTTGAATTTTTGTTATTTTTCCTTATTAAACAAGCCTGAATATAGAACAAGGTCTATGCCAACACAATGTTAGTTTTTCTGTTTCTTTTTTCCATTTTTTGAGATCTTGAATTAGGTCACAGTAAGAAGATGAATTATGATCGGAAGATCATTATGATGGATAGTGCTTTGTCTAGTGAAATATCTAATCAACGTTCTCTGCCTCACAGTATACACTTTATTATTCCTTACCTAGGAACAAATGGTGGCTATGGTTCTCAAACGAAGAGAGGGTATGTGGCATATTCTAGTCCATTGCCCGAAGGCTTTAGTATGTTTCCAGGCAAAAAATAATGTCCTATTTGGCATCATTCTATCTTGGTGCAGGAGAAATTGGTCAGTAACGACAGACATCTATGACTTACTAAGCACAAAGAAAATGCATGTTTGGAGATTTAGAGGTTGCAGTTATAATTCTGCTACTTTCAAAACCTAAAGCTCAAAAATTAACTTACCTATAACAAGGACAATCACTACACTGAAGATAATTTATTAGGAATGCTTTTTTAATTTAACTAAGAAATACTGCAAAAGTATATTAGGACAAAAAGACTTAAAAAGCATAAAATATGTATAAGATCATGCAATATTATTAATTTTAATGGAAATACCCTATGAAATATTTCTATAGATTATTTAGGGGTTAGAATTGGTAATCCTGTTGAATTATGCTATGCCTACATACATAGGCTTACAAATGAAAATATCTGGCTTGTCTTTATACTGCTAATCTTAGTAAAAGAATGAAAATGACAATGAAGTACATTGACAGTATAGTTTCCAGTACCTATTTACATTAATTATTTCATTTAATACTCAAGACATGTTTTCAAGCAGTTATTTTAATCCTTAATATTTCAGATGAGAGATAATGTAAGATCTTAAAGGTATTGCGCTGGGACTTGACCTCTCACTTTTAGTGACTTAAGCCCTGTTCTAATTTCTCTAAACTTCAGAATCAAAATCTATTTTTCTTTCACTGGGATGACATTTTACTTTTTCTATGGAGTATGACTGTCATATTTTACTATCCTTTCCACAATTCACTCTGAGGTAATTTATTCCAAAGAAGGAGTAGTACAGAAATTCATAAAGACTTACAGAGATTTTCTTAAAAGACATGTTCACATTTCTTCAAAAAAATCATAAAAGGTTATAGAAAAGGGAAATAGGGAAAGCTACAAATAGCCTTTCCATAAGCATTGACTTATTTTTTGTGTGTGTGTTGTTTTATTTTTTATTTTATTATTATTTTTTAATTAAATCATAGCTGTGTACATTAATGCAATCATGGGGTACTATGTGCTGGTTTTAGATACAATTTGAAATGTTTTCATCAAACTGGTTAACATAGCCTTCACAGCATTTTCTTTGTTCTTGTGTTAAGATGTTTATATTCTACACCTAGTAAATTTCACATGTACCTTTGTAAGATGCACCGTAGGTGTGGTCCCACCAATTACTCTTCCTCCATCCATCCTCCGCCTCCCCTTCCCTCCCTCTCCCCTTTCCCCTTCTTCTTGAGCTATAATTGGGTTATAGCTTTCATAAGAAAGCTATAAATTGGTTTCATAGTAAGACTGAGTACATTGGATAGTTTTTCTTCCATTCTTGAGATACTCTAAGAAAAATATGTTCCAGCTCCATCCATGAAAAAGTCTAAGAGGTAAAGTCACCATCTTTCTTTAAGGCTGCATAATATTCCATGGTGTACATATACCACAACTTATTGATCCATTCTTGGGTCTGTGGGCAGTTGGGCTTCTTCCATGACTTAGCAATTATGAATTGGGCTACAATAAATAGTCTGACAATGGTTTAATAACCAGAATCTGCAGAGAACTCAAATGTACTAGCAAGAAAAGAACAAGTGATTCCATCTCAGGGTGGGCAAGGGACTTGAAGAGAAACTTCTCTGATGAAGACAGGCACATGGCTTACAGACATATGAAAAAATGCTTATCATCCTTTATCATCAGAGAAATGCATATCAAAACTACTTTGAGATAGCATCTATCTCCAGTAAGATTAGGCCACATCACAAAATTCCAAAACCAGACATGTTAGCGTGGATGTGGAGAAGAGGGAACACTTCTACATTGCTGGTAGGCATGCAAACTAATAAGTTCCTTTGGAAAGATGTTTGGAGAATACTTAGAGATCTAAAATAGACCTGCCATTCAATTCTACAATTCCTCTACTAGGTAGATATCCAGAAGACCAAAAATCACATTATAATAAAGATATATGTACCAGAATGTTTATTGTAGCATTCACTTATTTTTATCCCTGTTTTCCCATCATTACTTCTTTGATCTATTTGGGATGTTCTTGCTCCTGAAGAAGGAAAACATCATCTGATTCCCCCAATTCATATAATGTTATTAGTGACATAATAAATGACCCTTCTGGTTATTAGAATAAGATATTAGGAGATAGGCTGAGACTGGACATAAGGGCTTGAAGATTGGGTGTAGGTTAAGCAATCTTTATGCAGAAGCTGTCTAAGGAGGCTGGTAACAGCAGGCTAGAACTGGCTTCAACCAGCTTGTCAGCTGTCACTGTCACCTTACATGAACTTTGGCTAATTATAATCTGGTGGTTTAAAAATTTCTCTGCTATTGAAATCACCATGACAGTTCTGAGACAATCAAATGAAATATGAAAACGGGAGAGAACCCAATTCTAGGAAGTCCTACTCAAATTCTTAGTAAAAGCCAGCCTTTTAGCCTTGAATACTATTCCCATTGATATTAAGATTTGAAAAGGCAAAAAAGGCTTTCTCTTAGAACAGCTGCTGTTTTCATGCCTGCCGTCATGTTCTCAATCTCTCTCTCTCTCTCTCTCTTGCTCTCTGTTGCAGGAGTATACTTTTGCATCAATAAAAATAGCTGCTGCTTGCCTGGATTACATGGTACATCCTGAATTCTTTTCTCTCAATGAATACCAAGAATCGGGAAAAGCCTTCACTTGGAGGTTAGTAACATGATGATTCTGAGGATTTGCAAAAGAAAAAGAAAAACCTTGTAAAATGTATTGCGTGTTTAAAAAAGAAAATGAAAGGAAAGGAACAATTTATACAGTGGGGAAAGGGAAGGTAATTATAATTTAAAGAGAACAGAATCTTAATGGTAGCCTTTTTGTTTGTTTAGGAGTTTGACAATTTCATGATTAAAAGTTAAATTATTTTATTTGTATTCATTATCCAAGTTTGTTCTGTGGATGTTCTAGTATATTTATATGAGAAAACTAATTATCGTACTCCAAAAGACCAAGTAGAAAGGGAACAACTTAGTTCTGACTATGCTTGGGAAATCATAGGCAGGGCATCCCAATATGAACAAAAAGTCAACTATTCTTATTGTCTCTCTTTTTCTTGACAACACTTACAAGTCAAACAAAAAATGTGAAAATGCTGAATTTTAAATTTATAAGTTATGCTTGTTTGATATTGTCAAAAGCCACCTACTTTGAATCATTTTTTCTTTCCTGGGCATAGAACCAAAGTTTTTTTTTTAATCATAATATACATCTACATAAAGCCTAGGCTGACATTTTCTTTTAATGAAGGAAAATTTTCACCATTTGGGGGAATTTTTTTCCTAACTAGTGCAAAGGAAGATTTAAAAATACAAAATAATTATACAGATAAGATTCAATGAGAATAGTTATTTAGGAAATGTGCTCAAATAGAATCAAATCAATATTACTGAATCTCCTGGGAGCACGGTTTTAAATATTCCTTTCTATCCCATCTAGGGTTAGGTTATTGATTACAAAAATTGCTCCCAAACCTCCATTCTAAATAATTACACTCTTACTTGCTTGTCTTTTCCCCTCCAGTACCATGAAAATGACAGCATTCTGATCAATAAGGACATAAAATAAAAGGAACAGAATCAGTGATTTCTGTCTTTCACTGGCACTTGATAGTTTTGTAAACACAAATGGTTTTCTGAAATCACATTCCTCTGAGGGGTATGTTTTTAAAAGCCTTTTTAAAATGAGACACACTGGGTAGGTTTATGTTTTACTTTCCTTATTGAAACCCTTTGAGTTGTCAGCTGTAGATACTGATATACATCCCTCAGATACCTTCATGAAGTAAGAAGGAAAATTTTGCCTGCAGTTAGAAAACGCTGAGAAAACCATTTTGATTAACATTGACGCTTAAAGTCAAGACAGCACTTAAAATCAGTAAGCATTCATAATATTGTTTCAGATTGGTTTAGCTTAGTTTTATTTTCTTATTCCTAATGTGCCAGGTTGATCTTAATTGTTTTGGTGTTGCAAGACAAAAGACAAATTGAGCCAGACTTTCACTTACCTGAAGGAAACTCAGTCATAGCAGACAGATGCTAGTACATGAAATTAAAATTATGTTTCTGTTTGTGGTTTTCTAAACTGTTAATAAAGCAAAACAAAAGAAAACAAGAGGATGCATTAACCTGACCCAGAATAGCTCCATTAAAAGAAAACCATCTTTCAGAACTTTATTAGAAGCCTGGGTTCTAAAACCGAGTTTACATAGGTTTGAGTTACAACTCCACTGCTCAAGGTTTGTGTCATTTAAGTCAAGATATTTAGATCTCTCCAATATTTAGTCTCATTCTGTGCATAATATGATAAAATTAGTACCTAGGGATGAAACTGTTAAGAGAATTAATATAGAGGATTAAATGTCATACTTACTACGATGGCCATCAATATCATAACTCATCTGAGGAATTACTGAGAACAAGACATTCTCCTGGCAAGCCTGGAAATCTCTTGTGACTTGGAAGGCAAGCCAACAAGTAACTTAGTAATCCTGGAGGAGCAAAGTTCAGTCCTGTAGTAGCAAGGCTAATGTTAAATATTAAGCATTTTATGGCAGTTCCTTGAAGGATTCGTGGACAAAAATTGTGTGTAGTATTTTGAAGATCGTTTCCCTTAGCACCCTTGAAGATCATTTCCTGGAGTACATACTCTTTGGGCATCTATGAGATTATTTCCCTGAGCACGCAGCCCCTGCATGTCTTTGCTTAGTAATCTTTCTGCCTATTTTGTCGTCTCAATAAAAGGACTCTGCAAGAAGTGCTCGGGGCTATCCTGCACCTATGGTTAGCCTCACCTCTTGTAGCGTGTACTATCAATCCGTGTCTCTAGTGATCATTTATTTGGTTGTGACAAATTAATTTGTTCCTCGTAGAATGATTATCAGACCATATGATACATAATGATAATTCCACACATATTAACTATGCATTTTATAATTATCATTATTATTATTGAAAAGACCACAATAGCTGTCAGCAACATTAAACCAAGGAATGATCTAAATAAGTGGAACTTACCATAGTACCTGATAGATAATAAACTTTGTAGAACAACGATGATTTAATAGAAAGAAATAATATGAGGAAAATATAAGTTCATCAGCCTGTCTCCTTTGTCTAGCTTACCTCCTTCTTCTAAGCTAAGAAATCCACTTGATTTGACATACAAGTACCTTTAGTTTTTAAGGGCCGATTACCAGTGTTGATTTTGCAGCAGCCTAGGATGTTGTCAATTACTGTTTCCAAGTCCTCACTTTCTGTGAAACTGCCATGACCCTCAGATCTTTTCCCTGAGTGTTTGATTCCATGAACTGCATCAACTGGGTAACAAGATGGAAGTTACACTTGCTTGTTGACGCCTCAGATTTTCTTGGGAATGGACAGTTGAGATTACTGTGAAATATGGGAAGCAGAGTAGAAGCAAAAAACGAACTAAGCACCCAAAGGTGTCACTTCCTTCCCAAATTTGTGTTCCCTAGAATTCCCCTCTACTGTCTGACTTTCTTTTTTTTTTTATCAAAACATTGTATTAGTAGTTCACTTTAAGGTGTGATTAGAGGATCCTGTATCCAGTTGTAATAATTCAAGAAAGTACAAGATGTGACATACTCTAAAGTTCCCTGCCCTACCCATTACCCCCTCCTGCATCTTCAGAGTGTCTTTCAAATTTGCTTTATTTTGAATGACAAAATTATGTTTGGGCAATATGTATTTGTGGGAAATAACCGCTTTCAATGCTTCTTTGGGATGCTTATATAAGCCAGCTGACATAATCAATGTGACAAGTAAAAAAAAAAATGTAGGGGAGAAAATTTAAGCTAGATTTAGAGATTATTCCCAGGCATGGTTCATATAATTGCAAGGAGAGACAGTAAGTGTACAGTGAGCTTCTAGCTTCTAAAGATCTCCTTCTAAATAAGAGTACAGTCAGTGGTCACATTGTAGATTTCACAACTGTAAACATACATAATTAGGAAAAAAATATATGTCTTCTAATGTGTGTACCTATGGTGTGGCTTAAATGTTTCAGAGGTAGAAACATGTAAATGCAAAATTTCACAAAACTCAAAATGGTATTGTTCTGAAAACTTCAGTGACTCAAAAAGTGGATGAAGGAAAGACCCCTACATTCATGTTGAGGAGGTACAAGGAAGAGTTTCCATACAATTATGGTTTATGAATAGTTTTAAAATAGCAATATTTGGCTTAGCGCTCATAGCTTAGTGGTTAGGGCACCAGCCACATACACTGGGGCTGGCCAGTTCAAACCCAGCCAGGGACTATTAAACAACAGTGACAACTGCAACCAAAACAATAGTCAGGCATTGTGGCAGGCAACTGTAGGCCCAGCTACTTGGGAGGCTGAGGCAAGAGAATTACTTAAGCCCAAGAGTTTGAGGTTGCTATTAGCTGTGATGCCACAGCACTCTACTGAGGGTAACATAATGAAGGTCTGTCTCAAAAACAAAAACAATATTTGCAAACTACTATGTTATTTTATATGGTGTGCAATTTCATGTATATGTATAATGAAATTAATTGTCTAAAAATAATACTTTTCAAAAAAGTGTTGCAAAAACATGTCAATCGATGAAATGTAAAGAAATATTCTCATTGGATATATGGGGGATATTGCCTTATCTTCATGTTTATATTACATGGAGGCATGCAGGGTAATTTATTTTTATTATTACTTGTATCTTTGAGCTTTCTGTAGAGTGATCCAACACCTTTATTTTGGGGTAAGAGTTTATATGTGCGTGTGTGTGTGTGTGTTGGGAGGAAAGTCTTGTGGTGGAAAGAGCAGTAGTAAATCTCCATAACACAAAAAGTGATCAATCCAAATAAATCAAGTATTCCTTCTTATTTTTCCTTATTTCTTCGTTTGGTAACTTAATTTAATTTCCTCACGTCAAGGCTCCAATCAACTCCAACCCGGGTTTCTTAGCAAAATATGTGATCTGGGAATATTTGTGTGTCTGTATGTGCACGTGAGTTTTGGGATAGAAGAAGGTTATAAATATCTAATAATCCACATATTTTCTTATTCTCAAATATTACAAGAAAACAAGAAAGTGTTATCTAATAAAATAAATATAGAGGGTTCACAAATATAAAAAACAGCAATAAATCGCTTTTCTTATAAATGATTTATGTGTTCAGGGCTAAACAACACCTTCTGTTACAGCTATAAAATTGTGTTTACTCTGGTAAAGGGCCATGAAAAATTTAAGATATTTAATATAATCTTCAGCAAGTATTTCATAATAAAATACTCTTATTTTTGGTTTTGAAATAAAAATTTTTCTCACTTGATTTGGAAAATCTCAAACTTGATGAGTTCCTAAAGCCACAAATCTGAAACATAATTTTTCTAATCAGTAGCAAATTTTAAACTTTAAAGACAAGTATTCAAATTGAAGTGGAGTATATAGAACCCTGCAAAAGAAAATGCCGTTAAAACCAAAAAATCCACATTGCTTTAAGTACTTTATTTGAAATGCCTTATCCAAAGTAACTTTAAGCTTTGAATGGTAATTAAATTAAAATATTTGATGCCTCTTCTGAGAAAATATCTATTGTGTAATGAGCCATATTGTACAATAACCAAAAAGCAAAGGAGTAGACACAATTTTAGCTAGACCTGGTACTTCCGAAATGAAACTGAACATATTATCTCTTTACCTGACACTGTGTCTGAAGTTCTGCCTTGGCCATTAGAACGAATCCGTGATGTCAGTTACTTATGATAGTTAGACACCATAGCATTTCTTGCTACTCATTTAAACTTACCACTTTTGAATTTTCTCTCATACAGGTATTTGGTTCATTACACTTGAATGATTTAGCCAAGTGAAATTTCTAGTAATGAGTAATCTCCAAATAAGAGAAATGTTAACTCAGAAAGTTATCTCTCAAAAAATTGGTAATCATAGAAGATCATATTTGGGTTCTGTCTCAATCAAAAAGCAAAAGAATTTGCTTTGCTAAATTAACTCAAATATATGTTAGCCACTTTGGTAACTTTATACCAACTCTAGGCAGATATACAAATACATAGCAATTTTACATTAGATATTAAAGTATAAAATTATTTCCATGGAGACCTCTGAATGGTTCTTTTAGACAGAGAAAAACTCGTGTTTTAAATGCCCTTTTAGTTATATTTTAGGCTAATCAATTTTTAAGTCATGATATAACTGGCATGGGTGAAATAATAAGTATAACTCCATGGCTTTGTTCATATAAAACTAATTACATCATAACGATTCTATTACTAGAAGAGACTTTTTGGTAAAATAGTTTATATTTTAAAATGAAGCTGGTATTTTCAGTATCTACGTTAGAAAGGAAATTTGACTCAAAGGGCCAAATAAATGAGGAATTTTTGATAATATTTTCATTTTAGAAGTAAAATACATGATATTGGTTAGAAGAAATTTTGGGAGAGATATTACAGATTGAATATTTTCATTCTGAGAAAAAAGTACATACTTTATTTTTGCATTTCAAAACAAAAGAAAAATATCAACTCAATATACAGTAAAATCTCCATAGTTGACCACCTCCCTTCATTGACTACTTCCTTAAGTTGACCTAATTTCCGTAAACTGGATATTCACCACATATATATTATACATATATATTAGTACAGTAAGTCTGGTTGCTAGTTTGACCACCTCTGCAGGTTCACAAGTTTGTCATGTTCCCTTGGGTGGTCAACTTACAGAGGTGCTGTTGTAATTCTAACATCATCTTTGATTAAGTGTACATGACATTTTGTGCAGAAATTTGCTTGTGGTCATCAGTTATTTTGACTAAAAAGTAAGTAATGAGGGGAAATATAAAAAATTGAAGTGTTTCATTGTCAGGAATATATGAGTACTTTTGAATTTGCTATGTTTAAAATTTAACTTATTTTTTTATTACTAAATCATAGCTGTGTACATTAGTGCAATCAAGGGGTACAATGTGCTGGTTTCATATATAACCTGAAATATTTTTATCAAACAGTTTAACATATGGTGGTGCCTGTGGCTCAAAGGAGGAGGGCGCTAGCCCCATATGCTGGAGTGGCTGGTTTAAACCCAGCCCCGACCAAAAATTGCAAAAGAAAAAACAAACAAAAAAAAGTTTAACATAGCCTTCATGGCATTTTCTTAGTTATTGTATGAAGACATTTGACATTTGTATTCTGCATGAAGGATGTTTCACCTGTACCCTTCTAAGATGCACCATAAGTGTGATCCCACCAATTGCCTTCCCTCTACCCCAACCTCCCCCCTCTCCATCCCTCCCTTGCCCATTTCCCCATATTCTAGTTGGGTTATATCCTTCATATGAAAGCTATAAGTTAGTTTCATAGTAGGGCGGAGTACATTGGATACTTTTCTTCCATTCTTGAGATACTTCGCTAAGAAGAATATGTTTCAGCTCCATCCATGTAAACATGATGGTGCCTGTGACTCAGTGGATAGGGTGCTGGCTCCATATACAAAGGATGGTGGGTTCAAACTCGGTCCCAGACAAAGTGCAGCAAAAAATAGCTGGGCGTTGTGGTGGGCGCCTGTAGTCCCAGCTACTCCGGAGGCTGAGGCAAAAGAATCGCCTAAGCCCAGGAGTTGGAGGTTGCTGTGAGGTCTGACGCCATGGCACTCTGCTGAAGACAATAAAGTGAGACTCTGTCTCTACAAAATAAATAAATAAAATACAAAATTTAACTTTTGAATTTATTTTCTTTTTCTTCCTCCTGTTTCTATTCATTGTGTTTATCTAATTAGTCATTCTTTCTCTACGAGCACATATTTCATACACCTGGAATCAGGACAACCACGTTTATTAGGCACATTTTACGGTGCTTGTGGCTACCCATGTAAAGGGAGCAACTGATTACTTTCAGAGAGGGGGAAGAGAAAATAAAGTGGATAAGTAAAATATATGGCAGGCCAGATAGTGACAATATTACATAGAAACTTTAGGAGAGTAAAACTGGATAAGAAGTATGTGTATGTATGCATGGGCGACGGGGAGAGTGTTGTCATTTTGACAAGATAGCTAGAAAGATCTTGATGAGAAGACAAGGAAATTGAGAGGCAAAAGGACATCTATGAAGGCACCTGTGGAAAACTTGTCTTGACAGAGGAACTCCGACTGTCCAGGAAACAGCTGCTGTTTAGAGATAGGAACGTGTCTGCAGTGTTTGAAGGCTAGCAAATAGACTAGAAAGAATAGTGGGAACAAGCAGAGATGAGATGAAGCCAGAAGGTCATAGCAGGTGGCATAACTTGGTCTCGTATTAGTCAGTGTTCTCCAAGGAATAATACAGAAAGAGAGAGAGAGAAATTAAAGTGATTCATTACAAGGAATTGGCTTGCCCGAAAGTGGAGGCTGACAAGCCCTAAGCAGGGACCTGAAGAGAGCTGAATGGTGTAGTCTAATCTACAGGCCAGCAGGCTTCATCCCCAAGAAGATGCAATGCTTCAGTTTGAGTTTAAAGGCAGAAGTGGACTCTCTCAGTTCAAAGATAGGCAGAAGGAATGTCCCCTTATTCAGAGAACGGTCGGTCTTTTATTTAGTTCCTAGAGACTTCAAGTGAAGGGATGAGGCCCAGTAGGGAGTGCAATCTACTTTATCTAACATATTGATGTAGATGTTAGACTCATCAAAAAACTCCCTCACAGAAACACTCAGAATAATGCTTGACCGGATACAGCCTCTGACCCTTTCATGTTGACAGGTAAAGTAAATCATCATAACCAATGTTAGTATATAAAAAACTACTATTTCCCCTCTGTAAAATGGGAGACATTGGCAAAGTTTTGAGCAGAGTCGTGGCAAACTTTAATGTCTAATTTTTGTGTCCAGAATAGGCTAAAAAAGGCTGGAGGAAAAGACCAGAGAGAAGGAAGTACATCATACAACAGCTGATTGTAACTTAGACAAGTAGAGTACTGAGAAGAGATCTGATGGAGATATTTTATGAACACAGAATAGATAGGACTTGAGAGGACTTTGATGTGGGTATAAAAAAAATTGGAATTAAAAAAATATTTTCCTAAGAAGTGGTAAGAATTGAGAAGCTGCTAACTAAGTTGGGGAAGATTGTGGAAGGGGCATATTAGAAGTTTTATTCTGGGGCCAGCACCTGTGGCTCAGTGAGTAGGGTGCTAGCCCCATACACCAAAGGTGGCGGGTTCAAACCCGGCCCTGGCCAAACTACAAATAAATAAATAAATAAATAAATAGCTGAGTGTTGTGGTGGGCACCTATAGTCCCAGCTACTCGGGAGGCTGAGGCAAGAGAATCCCCTAAGCCCAGGAGTTGGAGGTTGCTGTGAGCTGTGATGCATGGCACTCTACCAAGGGCAATAAAATGAGACTCTGTCTCTAAAAAAAATAAAAAATAAAAAAATAAAAAGAAGTTTTATTCTGGATGTTTTGAGGCTGGGGTGCCTATTAGGTATTAGGTATCGAGTGGAACGGTTGAGTAGGCAATTGAATTTACTAGTGTGCAGATGGGGTCCTCAGCAAATAAATGGTAATTATATATGATATCTTTTTTTTTTTAAATTTGTTTTGTCTTTGGTAAAGAACTGGAGATTAAGATTGGGTGATGGATATTATTACCTTAGGTGTAACATAATGTCAATTTGGGCATTAACACTAAGCCCTATTCAATCTCTAGACAACTTTAGTTTGTATTTCTTATTTTGATGAAATATTAATATTTCGATGTTGCTAATTGTGAAATAAATAAAACAACTACTACATGAGTATACCTTTCTGATATTTCTGCTATAGCTTGAATAGTTATAGCACTTACAGTTTTAGGGCTCAGAAAAATGAATTTTTGGTTTGGAGAAATGGTTTTGATTTTAGTTTAGACATTTAGCTAGAGATGCAACAGTACCTTCATTCTTGACAAGTTCACCAAGAAATTAACCTGAAATTTCGATCAAAACTCTGGTTTATGGTATTTCCCTCCATTCATGTATCTCTGTAAGGGGCAACTTACAGGAGGACCAGGATATAAACCTTCTAATCCACTCTAAACTCTGACACCATTAACTGGGGACATTGTGAGTAAAAGGGGAATACTCAGCAGACTTCTTCCTTCACCAAATGCCTTTTCCCTAAAGCAGGTCAGTTTATTAGAGTCCCAAGGCACAATGCATGAGACAGTCATCTAGATTCTTCACACCCCAGGGACCGTTCCTGCCTACACGTGGCCTATATTTAGCACTGAAGGTATCATCATTTTCTCCTATGATGAAATTTTCTTATTAATTGGTACCAGTGCTCAGCATGGGGACAGGAAATTGTCGAGTAAGCATTATTTGGAATAATTATTTCCCTCCAATCTACTAGCTGTCAGTTTTGTGAAAATTAAAAGACATATAAATATTATGCAAATGAATACTCTGGAGGATATTTACATGTCATATACTTTTATTTCTACTTGGAACGTTTGGAAAAGTGGTCAAGGTACAACCTACAGAGAATGGTTATAAAATAACACATTCTTTCCACCCCCGATTAGGTGACAGGCTTTGCAATCAGAATCTATCAATTGTAGGCGAATTTCAAAGATTTGATCTCAGTAGCTCCACAGCTGGTGAGAAATGCTGCAGGAATGATCTTTTCAAGGTGAGAGTTTGTTAATTGAGAACATGAGCATTTTAGAATTCTTCATCTCAGTATAGATATTTGCTGTTTCTATGCAGAGATAGTTTTGCTGACAATATTTCCATATGTGAATATGAAAACAATAGACCCTTAATGTTGAGGACAGAATCTGGGCAGTTCTTACTGAGATGCAAACGCGGAAATGGCTCCTGACTCAATGTCTAGCTCCCTGATTCTCTCTGCTATAGATGAGAAGTTCAAAATCATGCTCAACAAGTGTAGTTTTACTTACTCTTAACTAATCTGAGGTATAGAAAATATATTTTCATCAGAAATAACGACATTTCATGAGCATTGTTATCTCTTGCAAAAATGCAAATTATTATACGTTGTTGACTATGTGGGTGCATAGGACAAGAACACAGGAGTTACCGTGATTTGTTTCATTGTACATTTTTCCCAAGGGGAGTGTTTGTATGTGTGTGTTTGTGTGTTTTTGTTTTGAGGCATTCTGTCTCTCGCCTCTTTTTGTTGTTGTTGTTGAGACAGAGTCTCACTCTGTCACCCTCAGTAGAGTGCAGTGGCTTCACATCTCACAGCAACCTCCACCTCCTGAGCTTAGGGGATTCTCTTGCCTCAGCCTCCCAAGTAGCTGGGACTACAGGCACAATGCCTGGCTGTTTTGTTGCAGTTGTCATTGTTGTTTAGCTGACCCAGGCTGGGCTTGAACCCGCCACCCTCGGTGTATGTGGCTGGTGCTGTAACCACTGTGCTATGGGTGCCGAGTCATCCAGCTTCTTATTTTGGAAGACTCAGTGACCCAGTGGTTCTTTGGAATATTTCTATTCCTTATGGTGGCTGACCCATTTATTCAAAGTAATACATTTCATCAACATTTTCTACAGAGAACTTTCTTAGAGTGCTGGAATCCTTGTTTTAATTGTTGAATTTTCTGTAGACCTGCTTTAAAATAAAGCAGGATGCTGGGTGCAGTGTTTGAAGCATTTTATCTTAGTCTTCTGTGAGGCCCAGGTCAGTGAATCCCTGGAGCTCAGGAGTTTAAGACCACGCTGAGCAAGAGCAAGAACTGTCTCTACTAAAAACAGAAAAACTAGCCAGGTGTCCTGGCAGGCACCTGCAGTCCAGCTACTCGGGAGGCTGTGGCATGAGGATTGCTTAAGCTCAAGAGTTTGATGAGGCTGTGAGCTATGATGCCATGGCACTCCACCCAGTTGAGCAGAGTCAGACTTTGTTTCATAAATAAATGAATAAATAAAGCAGGATGAAGTAAGTAGGCCTTTTCTTGGCATTCTTAAACTATGTATTTATCCTGTAGCCCTCCAGACATTGAAAGTGGATCCTTGCCTTCTTGGGTTAAGCAGCTGTACTTAGTAGACTTTGACACTTCTCACCTAACTTTTAATTCTATAACTTAACATTCCCAATTTCTAAAGATTGGCTAATTCAGGTATCCTGACATTTCTCAGTGGAAAAGAACCCAAACTCTGTAAAGTAACTTCAAAAGGATTATTCTGAGCCAAGTTTGAGGATCGTGGCCCCAGCCACACCCAAAAGCCTTGAGCAAGTGAACTCACCAACAGGGTGGTGGTTTTGTTTTATCCACTTTGGGGACACAGAAATTATATGTGGCATCATAAATCAATACATGGAAGGTGAATATTGCTTTGGTTGGAAAAAGCAGGACATCTCAAAGTGGGGATCTACAGGCTACAAGTGAGGTTAAAGAAATGACGCTAACAACTTGGAATGTTTTAAGTTAAGTAAGTCTGTTACTGAAAAACAAGCCACCTGACATGCACCTGTACTTAAGCGATTTGTTAAGTAAATTGAAGACCTACAGGTTTTATTTAAGCTTTGTCTTGCATGATATTAAGGGTGTTAAGTAGTTAAAAAGGGGTTTCTCCAAGAAGGGAGGGGGCAAGAGGAGGCATGTCTGACTTCCCATCTCACAGCTAGCAATTCAGCTACAGGGCGTGTCTGAGGTGCCTTGGTCCAGAAGAGGCCCAGTCAGTCATTGGGGACCTAAAGATTTTATATCAGTGAGAAAATTCTCTTTCAGGAATGAATCAAAGTCATTCTTAAGTTCAGTCTCATTTGAATTGAGTTGTACAAGCTTGCCAGTTTTTCTATTGTTAAGAGACATTTTTGACAATTTTGCTGAGATTACTTAGTGATAACTGCAGATAAGGTTTAAAAAATACATTATTTGCCAATATTAAAATCAATAAAATACAAATAAACCTAAAAAACATAAAGTAACATCAGCTGCTTTGCTCTTGATTTAGTTTCAGTTAATTTATCATGAATTTCTTGTATTTCTCTTGCATTAGAACATTTGGGCAAATGTTTTTATGAAAATGCTTTTCATGACTTTTGCAACTTCTCTAGACAAAGTATTTGTCTGACATTCATTGAGTGCAACTACTTTTTTTAATGTTCACATTTTTTTAAGTGTCCAGTACGGCAAAACAAAGAGAATTGCCAATATTTTGAAGGGTTTTTGATGACGAGAAATGTGATTAAATAGTCCTTATACATTTTTGAAACATAAAATTTAACATCCCTAGTAAAAGTGAGTCTTTTGAGAAAAGTAAACTTTTTTTAAAATTCACAAATCATAGGATTAATATATCATGTCAAAATCATGAAATAAAAAGCTATAATGAAGGGTGGATTCAAGTTGGTCCTAGGATATATGACAGTGAGAGAATAATCTTTCTCAGTATGTTCCTCACTTTTCCCAAGGAGAGTAATGAACATTTAATGAAATTTATGAACAGTCAAGCAGTTAAGCAAATAAACACAATTAGTTTGATATGAAGTTTGTATGCTGATGCGCTAAAAGCACTAAACAAATTTTCCTGAAGTATTTCGGAAACTGACGTTTACATTAATATGTATTTATCTACCTGCTGGACATGGTCCTTAAGGTGTCCACAGAAATTCCAATGACATCTGTTTTAGTATCGGGAAAATATATTTTTTAAATTAAGCTTAACCGATTTTCCCCAATCCATAGCCCCCTCTAAACTGAGGAACTTACCAGTAAATCTTAAATCTGTTCTTTTTACTCAAGCTAAAAACTTTGACAATGACTTTGTGGCAACTCTTTCTTATGCTAAAATATCAATTATTGAGCAAATCCTCCTGGTTTAGTTTCCAATTACATTCAGAATCCGAACGCTTTCTCTCATGTATACTGTGATTACTTTGTCCAAGACCAAATCACTCTCTGTCTGGATTATTGCAGTAGCCACCATAACCATCTACAGGCTTTCATCATTGTTCATTTTAGTCTATTCTTAGCCAAATAATCAGAGTAATGCCATTAAAATAGAAGCCAGGTCGTTTCACCCCTCTGCTCAAAAATCAACCATTGGTTTCTCGTTTCAGAACAAAAGCAGAAGTTTTCGCTGCAGTCCACAGCTCTGCCCCCCTCCGGCCTGTCCATCACTGAGTTGCTGTTAGTTAATCCTCTCGACTCACCTGCAATCCTCTCACCTGCAGTGCCACTCACATCCTTGCCACCTCCGCACTACAGTGGGCATCTTTTTGGAACTTGGTATTTTTCCTGCATGACCTTTTTCTTTTGTCCGGAGTACTCTTCCCCAAGCTAATTGCCAGCTGCCTCATATTTTTTGACTTTTAACCTAAACGTCTTGCCTCCTTAGTGAGGACTTTCTTACTGACTTGATTTTTACTCTCCTTCTTCTATCTCTCACCACCATAGCAATTAAATTCTTACTCTGCTTTCAACTGCTTACCACTCTTCTTATCTTTTGAATTTTTAAAATCATTTGTATTTATTTTGTTTACCTTTTTTTGTCTCTCATTTAAATAGTATGAGTATGGGGTATTTTTTGCCCTTTCTTTGACCAATACTCCTCAGCAGTAAGAACGATACTTAGAATGTAGTGGTTGGTCAATGAATATTTGTTGACTAAAAGGCAAATACCTTTTGGCTGCAAACTGACAAGTTATACAACAGATAAACTGTCCTGCTTTCAACATATATTTAAAAAAACATTTTGAAGGAGGCACATTGGGTCTATTTTGTAAACCCTTTGGGAACAGTATGATCTCATTTCCTCTTTAGACTGCAAAATGAGAACATACATTGAAAATGTGAAAAGTGTGTTAATAGTTCAGAAAACCAGGAATACCTGTGATTAGTTTAAATATGCAGGAGAATAACATATTTTGATTTATTTTATTTTCTGTGGGGGGGGTGAGGAATATTACCTCCTGGGAACTGTGAGAATATTTTCAACCATCTGTAGTGAGATTTAATCTTACATTTATTTATTTCTAATAAAGGGAACAAAGCTCATGAACAAAGAGTAATATAGTCCATGAGGAAGAATCTATGTTTATTTCTGGATAGTGGCTCTCTTTGGCTGATGTGCCCAAGAAGAGAGAATGAAAGAAAGTTATGAGTCAATAATTTACTCAGGGACATAAAACTGGGGAGCAGGAGTTAGGAACTGGGTGGGAAATGGGAAGGAGGCAGAGCAGTTTTATCAGTGAGTGCCATTGTCATAGCTAACTTACCAGGAAACTGGCTATTCTACTTCATAGAACCTTTAAAGTCTTACTAAAGACTGACATAAATTGAATGTGCCCCCTCTAGGATTCAGGGGTGCTAATGTGACAATAAAACAGGTGATGTGTCCTGAGGGCTTGTTCCTTACACAGAGGCTTCCTGCTGCATTCCTGCAGAGCCTGCCCTTCTCCTTTCCTCCATGTGAGGACAGCATTCCTCTTCTCTGGAGCATGAACCATCATGTAGGAAGCTGAGAAGAGCCCTCACCCGACAACCTTGGCACCTTGATCTTGGACTTTTAAGCCTCCGAAACTATGAGAAAACAAATTTCTGATCTTTGTGCTTTTATAGAGCCTCGAGGTTAAGAGCCTTGTGCTTTTATATAGCACAAAGGTACTAAGACAAATATATGTATCAGGGCCTTATACTCTGGGAAGGAAAAGGAGGACTCATTTATCTCTAACTCCCCAGCATCTTTTGGCCAAGGGTTGCCCCACAAGGCAATAACTCTCTGTGTTCCAGGTTGCCTGTGGTTTAGCAGGACAGAGAAGCAAAGCCAAGGTGCCGTTGTACAAAATGGTTAAAGCCTGCATGGAAGTGACGTCATATCAATGGCAGGAGCAAATGATGAAGGTAAGGAGATTTGAAGTGGCAGATAAAAAGTCTAGTGGCTCTGGGATGTACTTTTATTTTTACCACACTGGATAGGGATTATTTTTTTTAGACACTGGGTCATTCCCCTCTGCCCCAATAGAAAAAAAGCCTTTTCTTAAATGATATCCTGATTGCTTTTATAAAGAAATAGTTTTATTTTTATTTTTAATTTACCAATAGCAAAACAAATTTCACTGAAATTTTGAAAGAACATATTTATTTTTTCAAAAAACACAGTAACAAAACAGGAGATGAGGTTGGTTGTCATTGCACACCAAGACCGAGATGGCTTTTACTGGTTTTGCTAACATGTTCCATATAATGTTAAACAGTCATATTTAGTTGTTACCATCTACAAGCACCCTATTTATTTGAAAAAATATACCAATTAATACAAAAATTAAAAAAAACCTCAAGTTTTCTGGCACCTTTTAAAGTACTACTTTAAGATTCTAGGCATTTCAGATATTACTGCCAGTCTATACCAATACTATTTAATTAGAAGTGTTGGAGTGAATAAGCTGGAGCAAAGAAGTATAATGGTGCAGTGGCATCGTACCTCAACGTATTAGGAATTATGTAATGATGTGGAAGCCATGTCATAGCAAAATACTTAAATTGCTTCTTGAAGAATGCACAGATATTGCTAGTTTGACTTATTATGGGTCTACTTTGAACATGACAGTAAAATGAAGCAAGAAGATTTTTTCTTCAGTTTCATTGCCCACATACACAACTAGTCCTGATCTGTATAAAGTTATTAAGGATTATGTTGTCAACAAACAAATCTGATAGATGTGTGTTCTGATGGTACAGATGCAATGACATGAGAATATTTAGAGTAATTACCCAGATTAAGGATTTTCTTCCAGAATGTAAATCAACTCACTGCTTTCTTCATAGAGAATGTTTTGCAATGGAAAAAAAAAAATCTGCTAATCTAACTAACTGCCTTAATAATGAAGCAAAAGTCATGAATTATATAATGATTAATGTATTAAATTATAAATTATTTCCTTTAGTATAGGATAATATGAATGCCTGTCATTAAGAATTGCATCTAAATGTGATGTTTATTGAGAGGAAATTTTCTGCCAAACTGAAGCAAACTATTAATGTTTCTATAAGACAAGAAAATTGATTACACCCAATTTTGAATGGGAATCAATGGCAGACATGCTTATTTGCCAGATATATTTGTTTGGTTTTAATGACCTTAAAGCTTCTATATAAGAAAACGAGGCCATTTTTTTCTTCTAGTGGCAGATGACATCAAAGGGGAAAAAGATTTAAAGTTCCGAACAGCAAAGGCTATACAAACCATTATTACTTACTCCATAATTTAAAACAGTAATCAATGAGGTGGTGGTTTTTATGTCACACCTTGACAAGTAGTTGCTGAACATGTTCAACATATGATAGAATTATTGAAATTTCATTTTCACCAAAAGAAGATTCAAATATAGAATCTTTATGAATCTGGTACTCATTTCTTGCATGAAAATGTAATTTAAATATAGCTACGTCTCCATAAGATAAATTGTTGGAATTGACTATTTAAGAGACTGAAGTTAAATTTTGAAGATCCAACATCACTCATTTCATTTGCAATGAAATACAGTGGATACTCTGAGACTCATAAAACGGCTTTAACATTTTCTTTCATCTTGTCAGTATGCCAGTACACCTCCTTTCCTCTGCTTCTCTACTATGAATGTTATTAAACCAGAACATAAGAAAAATTTACATGTACATTATTGCCTATAATTAGTGTTGTAAGGACATGTAGACCTTGTCAGAGAACAGGGAAATTCTCATTAATTATTTCCTCCATTTCTGATGATATTTTTAATTACTTGTTGAATTCTACACACATTTGGTCCACTGTGCCTTCTAGTGGCTTTGTACATGCAAAATATTCCCACAAGATATATACAAGAATAAAATATTAATTTAGAAAATTTCCTTATAATATTGCCACACTTCATAAAAATTTTAGGGGACAAAGTAAAGTCCTGCCATCAAGGTCTTTGCTCCAGCCAAGGATTACTATAGTTTTCCCCTCAATTGAACATGATTAAATAGACCTATCAGTTCTTAATGGGAAGTAGATGTTTCCAATTGATTTTGGTGTAGCAATATCCACTTACTTTTACTTATTATCTTTTTGTGTGTGTGACTTCCTAGTATCTACACTTTGAGTGGAGTGTAGTTTCCTCTCATAAATGTTTGTTTGATCCCATGACATGCTTTGACACATGGACGAGAAATCAGTGGATGTGATGTCAGTAGGCGTTTGAAAGGTGCTTATATGGTATGAGTAACTCAAACATGGACGAGAAGTTTGAAAGGTGCTTACATGGTATGAGTAACTCACATTTGCTTTTGCCATTTGCACAAGAAGAACATTAATCCTTAGTTGCTGGTCTAAGAAAAACGTAGAGATGTTTGGAGTGCATCTGACCACAAACCAGAGCCTGGAGCCAAGTTCAGCCAAACCTAGGAGAGCTACAGCCAACTCACAGACCAATGTTTTGAAATCAACAGGTATATTTAAAATCTCGGATACGTTGGTGTGCCTGTACACAGCATTTATAGATTACTAACACAGTATGTTTCTAAAATTAAAAAAAGAAAAATCCTTTAACTTCTGGCATTCCTGTGTTTCTTATGATTACTGTTTTAATGATTTTCTTCTCTAAGTTCTTCTCTAAGTCTCTTTCAGCAGGAAGGAATCATTAAGCTCTTCCTCATGAGTACACATGTTGCAATAATCTGATGCATTTACTTCCATAGAGACAGCAGTGGCTGGTCTTTTGACATTGCCTGGCTAGTGAGGCGTGTTTAGATGTCTTCATCGTAGTGACTTAAGTGCCTTACTAGACTTTAGAGGCATTCTGTGAGCCCTGATATCCCTTCCAAATGTCTTTGCTGATTAAAGTAGCTGGAGTGGATTCTAATGTTTATAATGTACAACCCTAATATGTTGGCAACTAGGAAACAAACCCCCACTCTCTTTTTGAGATTGTGTGGGATAATAAATCTTCTTAAGTCTCATAATGAACCATTAGCTGGCTATTATTTTGTCTAGTTATCGATGGGCTTGCTTCTCTTAGTGCAAAGTGCCATCTAAATGGCAAAGGTGTCTTCTTCAATAACTGCTGTATCATCAGATTTTTACATCAACACTTCCTGTATCTCACATACCCTTTTTCTTTTTGTTACACTACCCTTATCACGATATGTTCTGAGGGCCGTATTCACATTTATCTTTAGTCCTTCAAGGCAGCACTTTTCAATTATATGTGTGGAAGGATTAGTTTCTTTAAAAAAAAAAAGATTCCTAGTCAGTTTGTTATAACATTTTGTAAAATATGACAAGTATAAATTAAAAAATAAAATAACAAGTATATTCAGAATTGAAGCTCATGTATTTTTATTAGGTTCAATAGGAAATGAATTACATTTCACTATAAGTAATTAGAACAAACAGAAGCAAAGAAAATAATTTAGCAACCATACACATTGCTTATTAAAAATGTGTAGAGTTAACCTACAAAATCTTTATCATATTTTGTGAATTTGTATGTTATACAATATTATCTAAACAAAAGGTTATAAGTGAATCAGGGATGGGGGAGAAAAAAGAAATAGAAAGTTATAAGTAAAAGAGATTTCCTAGACCAAATGCCTATTCACACACCACATGAACACCACGTATGTCAGTATTCGACTGTGGTAAATGAGCTTGTTTTGTTTTGTTTTGTTTGTTAATTTGCATAGTCTTAGATAGATCTGGAATCAGATTATGAGTGAAATATTGCTTCCAGTCACATATGGCATCTGAGTTTATTGATCTGATTATATACGTGAATTGACAGGAAAACCAAATTTAAGTTATAGTGCCACTTTTTCCGTATCAATCTGCAGATATGCTGTGCTTCTGCTAATAATCTAAGTTAGGAACACTTGTGCTCGGTGCCAAGATTGTGATTTGAGTTTGAGTTTGTCCTCATGTGTCCAAGCGTTCTATGTGGGCTGACTGCAATCTGGGGTCGTGGATCATAGGAGCACAACAGAGCCATGCAAATGAGGCAACCGGAACCTGCACCTGAAATCACAGCCGCTGGTAGACACAACTCAAAGCAAGTCCCACGGGCAACCCCAACATGGAAATACTCCATTTATTTAAGAAAAAGTGTTGGAAAGTGGTATTTAAAACGCATAGATGACATAAGTCACTGAGAAGAATTATCTTAACTACTGAATCTACCTTTGTTTGTATTCATTTCCTTCCTTGTTGGTGCTGGAACAACGTGATTATCGCCTAAGTTAGCACAAAATGGGGCCCAGACACAATGATTCTCAGTTCAAGTCACAATCATGGCAGCAGGATTTCACATTTCAACTTCTCTCAGACATCCAGGGTGATACTAAATGCACAATTGCCACATTATGATTTTGTTTTTATATATTCTACAAAACGTGAAGATGACATACACAAGCCTTAGAAGGCAAATGAGAACAGAATGGAGGTTAAGGTCAAGTTATAGTCAAGGCAGCAGGTGAAGAATCACATGGCAGAAATGTGACCACTCTTCTCTGAGGCCATGGAGCCACTATTAGTTTCAACAACAATTATTACAGTCCTTTTTATAAATCTCACCAACAGGCAAATATGTGACAGTATATTTTAATTTAAAAGACTACTTTATTTTTGTCCATTTAACAAAGTGAATAACCACTCTCATGCCACTATTATCGTGAACTACAGAACTATCCCATTTTTATTTATAGTACTTGAACATTTTGTACAAATGTATTAATATTAATTTTCTGAATTTGATGGTTGTGATATGATTGCATAGGAGAAAGTACTTATGTGTGGAAAATATGCATGGTAAGTTTGAGAATACGGGACATTGTGTTGGCAACATAACCTTGGTTCAGGAAAAAATACTTTATTGAATAGTTGTTGCAATCTTTACAAAAGTTTATAAATTGTGTTAAAAAAAGAAACTTAAAAAAATTATGCCAGAGGGCGGCTCCTGTGGCTCAGCGAGTAGGGCACTGGCCCCATATACCGAAGGTGGCGGGTTCAAGCCCGGCCTCGGCCGAGCTGCAGAACAAAAAAATAGGCGGGTGCTGTGGCGGGTGCCTGTAGTCCCAGCTACTAGGGA
>CAUYON010041142.1:0-29771 GCA_963573935.1 Arctocebus calabarensis
AGGACTGCTTTTGCTGTATCCCATAGGTTTTGGTAATTTGTGTCTTCATTGTTGTTATACTCAAGGAAGTTAATGATTTCCTTTTTTATTTCTTGCTGCACCCAAGTGTCATTCAGCATAAAGTTGTTTAACTTCCATGCCTTTGTCTGAGGTTGAGCATTTTGGTTGGAGTTGAGTTCCACTGTTAGTGCCTTGTGGTCTGAAAAGATGTAAGGTAGAATTTCAAATCTTTTGATCCTGCTGAGGTTTGTTTTGTGTCCAAGGATATGGTCAATTTTGGAGAATGTTCCATGGGATGATGAGAAGAATGTATATTCTATATATTTGGGATGGGGCGTTCTATATACATCTACCAAGCACAGTTGTTCTAAAGTCTCATTTAAGTCTCTAATATATTTATTTAATTTCTATTTAGAGGATCTGTCCAGCTCTGAGAGAGGGGTATTAAAGTCTCCTGTTATTATGGTGTTATGGGATATCTTATTGCTCAAACTAAGCAGGTTCTGTTTCATGAATCTAGGAGCATTTAAATTGGGTACATAAATATTTAAAATTGAAATGTCTTCTTGTTGTATTTTTCCTTTAACCAATATGAAGTGACCATCATTATCTTTTTTGACTTTAGTTGCTTTAAATCCACATGTAACTGAGAATAAGATTGCAACTCCTCTTTTTTTCTAAGTTTCATTTGCCTGAAAAATTGACTTCCAACCCTTAACTGAGTTTTAATTTGTCTTTTGATGTGAGGTGAGTTTCCTGCAGACAGCAGATAGATGGCTTGTGTTTTTTAATCCAATCAGCCAATCTATGCCTCTTCAGTGGGGGAAGTCAAGCCATTGACATTTATTGATAAATGTGATAGCATTCTATTCATCTTATTTTGTGAACGTCCGTTGGTTAGTTTTGTCTTTTGCATCATTGGGGAAATTAGGTTCTGTCCTATAATTTTCTGGGTATTTACTTTGCTGAAGGTCTATTGTGATAGTCAGTATGTAGGACTGGTTGAAATATTTCCTGTAAACCTGTTCTTGTTGTGACAAATTTCCTTAATGTTTGCATATAAATAAAAGATTTGATTTCTCCATCAATTTTAAAGCTTAGCTTGGAGGGGTATAGAATTCTGGGCTGGAAATTGTTCTGTTTAAGTAGGTTAAAGATACATGACCATTGTCTTCTGGCTTGAAAAGTTTCATTAGAGAAGTCTGTGGTCACCCTGATAGGTTTGCCCCTGTAGGTCAGTTAGCGCTGGTGCTTACTCCTGGCAGCTTGCAAGACCTTTTCTTTTGTCTTAACTTTGGATCAAGTCATCACAATGTGCCTTGGAGAAGTTCTATTTGTGTTGAGGTGACCAGGGGACCGATATCCCTCTGAGAGGAGTATGTCAGAATCTTTGATTATATTTGGGAAATTTTCATTTACAATATTCTCTAGAATGGCTTCCATTCCTCTGGGACATTCTTCTTCTCCTTCAGGGATACCTATAACTCATATGTTTGAATACTTCATAAAGTCCCATAATTCTGTCAGTGACCGTTCTGCTTTATCCCACTTCTTTTTGGCCTCTTTAACTATCTGAGTTATCTCAAGAGCCTTATCCTCTGAGATTCTTTCTTCTGCATGCTCTAATTGGTTGTTAATACTTTTTATTGCATCCTTAAGTTCCCTAATTGACTGCTTCAGCTCCTTCAGCTCTGCTATATCCTTTTTACATTCTTCATATCGTTCATCTCTTATTTGATTCTGTTTTGGAATTTCCTTTTGGTTATTATCCACTTTCTCAGCAATTTCTTTCATTGCTTTTTGATTGTCTTCACTTTCTCAGCAATTTCCTTTATTGTTTTCATTATCTGAACTTTAAATTCCCCTTCTATCATTTCTAACATTTCTATATAGGAGGGATCTTCCATGGTAGCTATCTCACAATCCCTAGAAGGGGTTACTCTGGCCTGGGATTTCATGTTGCCAGAATTTTTCTGCTGATTCTTCCTCATGAGTGCTTTCTTGTATCTGTTTCCTTACCCTAGTTTTCCTTTCACTTCTTTTTGCTCTTTAAGTTACTGTGGCACTGGCCAGACGTTTTAATGAGTCTTTCTGGCTCAAGACCAGAAGGATGAAAAGAATAAAGAGCAAGAAGGGAACAAGGATTTTAAGAAGAGAGAAAGGGAAAAAGTAAAAAAGAGAGAAAGAGAGAGAAGGGGGGGTGAGCAAAAGAAATATTGACAAAAAGAAGAGAGGCAGTGAAAGAGAGAAACAGGAGAAACATAGGTGTATAGTAGGGTATGCGGGTCCAACCTTAGAGACCCCCGACCCCTGGGGGTGCTGGGTTGGGTGATTCCCTTGAGGTCAACAGCTCTTAGCCAGCCAGCTCAGACACAGTACCCCACCCCTACCAGGTAGAGAGGAAAGACAAAAATACTGTAAATCAAACAAACAAAAACCTTTATGAGATACATTGGAGGGGGGAATAATAGGGACAAAAACACTAGCGAAAATGAAATTCTATTTGTTGAAGAAGGCAAAAATGGAAGATTGTATTTAGACTAGAATGGTGAAAAAAATGTCAAGGAAACATGTTAAAATTTAAAAAACAAAAAAACAAGAAACAAAAACAAAACAAAAACCCCACAATCAAGCAGTATATATATCTTTCTAAGTATTGACCAGGCAATAGGTGATCTTCTGAGGTATGAAATGTTAATCACAATGTGATACAGCTGTACAAGGTGGGAGCTGGAGGCCTCTGCTGATTACTCAGACCCTGCAGGTTCAGGAGCCCAAATAACTAACTCCTCAGCCCACTCAAAAGACACTCCAAGTCAAACACCTTGGCCAAGCAGAAGCTTTCCAGGGAGAGCACTTATCCCTGGGATCTCTTCTGGTGTGGCTCAGTGCGCCAAGTCCAGTCTCCCCCATTGTCCCTGTCAATCTGCCAAGCACTTAGATCTCCGCACTTCCCCAGTGGCATGGTCCCCTCTTTGGGCATCTCAGTCAATAGATTACTTGTTCCAGGTCTCCCAGTGGTACTGCAGCATGCCGGGGCAGCCCACAGCTGAGCGATATTAGCTCCTTTCCAGCTCAGCAGCTCAGTCTGGGGCCCCAGACAACACCCAAAGTCATCTGCACACTGGCCCAAGATCTCCCAAGGCAGTTCAATCGAGTGTTCAACTCCAAAAAAACCCAAAACAGCCCCCAGGTAAGGCTTTTCCTGCCTGTAATCTCGTCATTACTGTAGTTACAGCTGCAGGCAGCCTCCAACCGAACAAACACACCCACCACTTGCCAGTTTTCCACCACTTTGGTCCTCCTAGTGGGGTCCAGAAGTCTCTCACTGACCTCCTGTATCACCAAAGGGAAGCCTCTGGGCCAAACCTACTGGCCAGAGATGCCTGGGGTCCTCTGTCCCCACTCTCACTGTGCCTGGATGCATAGAAGCTTCTACTCGGCCGCCATCTTTCTCAAGCCTCCTCACACATAAACTTTATTTGTGGTGAATCATGCAGCTAAAGATAAAAACTAAAAATATATAAGCTTTTCTTTGGCAAGTTACCTATAATTCAATGCAGAGTTCAAATTTGCCTTCTTCTTGAAGCTTTTTAATATTGCCCCTATCAGAAATAAATGCTACCTTACCTAATTCTTACAGCACTTTCCTTATGCCATTGTATTCTGGTCAAGGGTGTATATGGCCGCATGTGTGTACACATTATAAACATAACCTTCTAACTGTTCCTTGGCCAGGGCCTGCTCTTCACTGAATTCCCTAAACCATGCAACAGGGTATATATCCCATATACTCTGCAACAGAGTATGAAAAGTCATCAATAGTCAGAGTACAGAAAAACACCCAATAAATAGTTTTTTCAAAAGTGTAATTCCATACAGAAATATTGAGGGGAAAAAAAGAAAAAGGAAAGAAAGGAAGAAAAGGAAGATCTGTAGCTTTCTTGTAGGATAGACGGGAATTAGAAAACGGAGATAGAGAAAGATCACATGCAAATGAACTTTAGTTACAACTACTAGCAAGTGTAAATGTATAAAAATACACTGAATAAGACTTTCCTGTGAGCAACTACAAAGCCTTTAATCAAAAAGTAACACGAGCTTTACAAATTCCTCTTTTGACATAAACTAAGAGCATATATAAGTAACACTCTCTGGAGAAATCAACTGGCATCCTCCTAAAGTGAGCGTCTCTACATCATTTCCTAAATACTTTTATTTACAGAAAACATCTATGAGTCCCGTGTGGTTAATAATTTTATGATTATTGTCACTGTTGAATATTTTGTTCTGAAAGATGATGTAGGTATATTTTTTTCTAAGTGTGTATATTGCTTGGCTACTTGGACTTGCTTTATCCAAAGCACAGTACAGTTAAGATCACATTCAGCTTCATGTCTCACTCTGACTCAGAAAAGAATAAGGCATGACAAAGAAACAGCTCTAATGAACAAGATGAAATGGGAAGACAATAGTGATAAAAGATTTTAAGAACCACTCAATTTTAAATTTAAGTTGATCTATATAATGAAATCCATTACAATCTCAGCTTATTTGTTAGGCTCCATCTGCGTCTGTCTCGATAGAACACTCTTTATTCTCTGAAATTACCCCTTTGTTTCAAAGACTGAATCATCCTAGTTATTTCTGCATCTTGAGAGTGTCCGTTTTTCATTTGAAAATACATATATGTTTATAGGTAAGATATTTTTAAATGGACAAAAACTAATCTAAAATCAGTTGATGCTTCATTTTCAAAGTACATTTATTTTACATGCAATGTCCATAGTACTTAGAAGCATAAAGCTATTACTATCTTGTTATTATTACCAATTCTTGCTATTAATAAGATTCTGTAGAAATGCTAGAATAAAGGGCAAGTGATTTCACACACTCAATCGCCTTCTGATAACTCCCTCTTCCTCCTCCGAAGTTGGCATCTCCCCAACTTGCAGCACACCCCGATGTTAACAGGAAGAGTAGGCTGAGAATTAGGACATTCAGAAGACAATCTAGGTAATCCATGACAGCACTGTATCTCTTTCTCCAGGGAAGACTTACTTTAAACATTGGAAACCTGACTGTGCTTTTCTTTAACTCTTTCTTCCTTGGGACAAAATCCCTGTTCCTTTCACTAGCCCTTATCTGACATGATTTCAAAAAATGAAAGCTTTGACTTCACTTCTGCACGTAATATGATCAACTTTCAAACAAAATTCATTTTGCCTTTTATTTACTTTATACTTCATCAAGTTCTATGTGTTCTTTTTTATAAAAGTACTTTAATTACAGTTATTATTTCAGAAGCCAAATAGATTAAAGAAACATATTTTATATATTCTTAATACATTTGATACAAGATTTTATCTATACTCTGCTCTATTCCGAGTAAATGACAAAGAAAATATTTATTGATTCACATACACAAGGAACAATTTAGAAAAATCTCCAAGAGCATCACATTATAAATAACCCTGTTATGGACCACAGTGCAATCATTTTTTATATATAGCCTGGTTTTGTAATCTGAAATATTTCCACAAATTGTAATTATATTATAAAAAGCAAGCCCAGATCTATAATACTATTAATGAAAAAAATTAAGATTTTTTTTCTGAAACCAAAGTAACTCTGACTTTTGAGTAAAATGTCTTTTTTTTCTCTCTTAGAGACAGAGTTTCACTCTGTTGCCCCAGCTAGAGTACCATTGCATCAGCCTAACTCACGTCTACCTCAAACTCCTGAGTTCAGGCGATCCTCCTGCCTTAGCTTCTGAAGTAGCTGGGATAACATGTGCCCACTACAAGGCCAGGCTAATTTTTCCATTTTTAGTACAGATGAAGTCTCATTGTTGCTCAGGCTGGTCTTAAACTCCTGAGCTCAAGAGATCATCCAACTTTGGCCTCCCAGAGTGCTAGGATTACAGGCGTGAACTGCCAGAGTAGACTATCTTTACAGATATCCTTCTGCGCCTTTCAAGGTAACTTTAAATGATTGAAGATATGTACTCAGAATGTCCATACATATTCCTTCAATGGAAAGAAACATTATCCTCTACATTGTTTAATGTCTGCTATGATAAATGAATGATATGATGGCTAGGTGGGGGATGAGGATGAAAGTGTGCATGAAAATTGTATAAGTACTTCTTAATAACATGAATATGGGAAAAATTTAGAATTTTCATCTGCTAAAATTTGTTACAATTTTAAAGAACAAACCTAAATCTTATGCCCATTTCAATGCTCATTTAAATACGGGATGTCCATAAAGCTCATGCGCAATTTAAAATAGTTATCTATTTAAAATAGTTGTCTATTTTAAGTTGCACATGAGCCCTGTATTTTATATGTTTCCTGTCATGAGTTATTTTTAACAGTATACTTTTAAAAAGGCATTCAGATCAAGAAGTCACACAACTAATAGCTAATGGTTGTTTGTCTCACTGTTTATATATGTGTGTGTGTACGTATAGATTGCATACATTACATATGTGTGTATACATATATAAAACAGTCAATTACCATTTTCTCTTAATGATAAAGGAGAAATCTAGAAACTGAATCAGGCCCGGACTTGGGATATGATAATCTTTACTTTCTTATCCATAATTCAACAGTCAGTTCATTTGTTTAATTAAGTTATAATAAGAACCTTAGTGTAGGACAAATGCTGTATAGGACTGGATACTAGAAATGCACTCAATCATAAAATGTTATGTTGTAGTTTATTTAATGTATTTCCTCCCCAATTTAATGTCACAGTTCCCAAGACCTCAACATGTCCTATTTCTGAATGCTGAAAGTATTTTTAACCTATTCTTGTATTTTTGCTTGAGTCAGATAATTTATTCTTAAATATGACATGTTTCCCTCAAGTTATAAAGAAAACATTTCAAAAATGGGTGTAGCAAAAAAAGAAAATCCCTCTCACATGTCTATAAGTAAGTCAAGACTATGACTCTTCCTGATGATAAGCCACCTACCTGCTGGGGTATGCTTTGATCTAATTTTTAAAACTCATATAATTAGCCACGTTCAGGGACTTTCAGCTCTATGTCAGACTATATGTCACAATAAGAATGGCTTAAAATTCATTATTTTACTTTTTGAAGATAATGTATCTTACAAGTAAAAGAAAATGATTTTATACAATCATAATATAAAGAGAACCTGTGAGAGAAAAGGCACTTTGCTAGGCCCTGGGGGAAATATTTGCTAGGCCCTGAGTAACCAAAACATGGCCTTTTCTTCTTACAAGGTCAGTGGAGGAATGGGAACGAATATAAATCATCATGATACAAAGCATGGTCTACGTGGCAAAAGCAATGTCTAAAGAGTGATTCATTTTGACAGGGGTAGGAGTTGAGAAAAGCTTCTCAAAAGGAAGTAACATTGAGTTTGACCTCAGAGATCAATTAAGTAGAGAGAAGGGAAAGTAACTGAAGGCTGGGATTGGTAATTTCAATGAAGATGCAGACTCAGGAAAAAAGCAAGGCATTATTTAAGGAGCAAAATTATTTATTATGGGTAAAATACATGGTGACTCAGATAGCATAAGACCGGAAATTGGAGTAAAAAAGGGAATTAAGATGAGATGCAGATGAGCCTTGAGTGACAGAAAAATGTGGCCCCGTCTATCACCAGCACTCTTGCAGGAACAGAGCACAGCATGGTCACTTTCATGTTTGGCAAAGACAGTTCTAAGAACGATGAGACTAAAGATAGACTAGAAGCAGGCAGACCAGTGAGAAGTCAGTTGCAAGTGTCTAGGAAAGAAGAAGCAAAGCAAAAAAAAAAAAAAAAGAAAGAAAGAAAAAGAAAAAGAAAAGAAAAGAAAAGAAAAAAACCCATAGTTTTTCTATAATAGACTATTTTTCCTTGGAGTAATGAAAACTAGGAGTTGAAGTGAGGATGTGACAGTACAATGGAAGAAACTAGGCAGCTCAAGCGACTTTGCAAAAGTGTTACCAAATGGATTTAATGACACATGTCACAGGAGTGAGGGAGAGAAGATAATCCCCAAAACTTCTTGCCCCATTGCCAAGATAGACGAAAGTCAGATACATTTACACTTTCATGACTTTGTAAAGCCCTTCCTCCTGCCTAAATCATCCATTCCCCATTCATTTTCTATAGATATTCCAGCCTCCCTTCAAAGGTTGCCTCATGTTTCACCTGACAGCAGCTACAGGAGGAAGTTCTACCTTCCTTTCCACCCAGGGTCAGGATGGAGAAGCCATAACTAATTAGTTCACCTGCTACTTAGCAACAAGTTTGTGATACAGGGTAGGTAAGATTTCACATTAGAGAAAGGCAAGTCCCTGGGGCTCTCCAGTGATGTTATAGTTCCCATCCTGCAGGTGTATGAGTCACTATTTCCTTGGCAAGGAGGAGTAAAGCTGGGAGTGGGTGGTGGTGGAGGGAACGACCCATGTCATTTTCCTAATACATTCAAGAAGGCCAAGTTATGAGCTAAGATTGATAGACTAGGAAAAGGATTGAACATATCCTACCATCATGAAGATACTGATGATGACTAAAATAAAGAAGATGGTGATGGGCCTTTTTGTTTTTAGTCCTTAATTCCCTTCTAAGCCCATCAGAAACAGATTAGATCACAAGAAGATGAGCAGAATGAGAAATGAGAACTTCCTCTCCTCCAAACATTAGTAAGGGAGGAGATAGAAGATGGCAGGTGGAATTGATGCATGTACCCAATCTGCAACTGAGACATTTGGCAAACGTGACTTGATTTTGGTAATTTTTGGAAAGAGAGTAATAACAAAACATTAGATCCTAGGATACCATTCACCAGCTCTAGGATTCTACCATAGGATCTTTCCTAGTGAACATTTTCTGTTAATGACTTGAATAGAGATGAAAAGGGCTCACATCACCTACCTAGCAGTACTGAAGAAAATGGCAAAATAATGAATAATGCCAATGGTCAACTGGAGAATTGAAAAGAACAGGACAGCCTGGAATATTGGACCAAAATCAACTAGCTATAATAAAAGATAAATGTAGAATGTTATTTATAAAAATAATTATATAAATAGCAAAAGTCCCACAGAGTGGTGAATCATTCACTCAGGTCCTTTTCTAGGAGATGCAGACATTTAAAAAAAATAAAACATATTTTATCCTAGTTCCTCACAATACTCAGTCTACTTGAGGAAAGAGCTCTATAAAAAGAAAAATGCAGGTAGTCATATTCATACCAACACAGAGAAAGAAGTGCCGTTGAACTCCTCCAATGGAGAGTGAAGGGAGAAAGGAAGGTATCCCAGTAAATAGGTTCTCAAGCAGAGAAGAGTTTGATTCCAGCCAGAGGATACAATATGAGAAAGTTTGGTGTGTGCAAAAAAATTTGAGCACTAGGAACCAGACCAGGAAGCGATAATACTGAAGAAGCAGAAAAAGTGAGCCATGAAGATGTGATGCCAGGACTTCATCATGAAGGCATGAGGAGCTAGACCGACCCAGGAGGCAGCATGCTCACACTCGCATTTCATGTGGCTCACATGGGCAGTAATACGTTGGGAAGATGACTGTGATTTGGAGAAAGGGAAGAAGAATCAGAGGGTGAAAAAAGAAGCAAATCAGCCAGTTTTACTGTGGTTAATGGGTACTCCAGGGTTTAAGAGCAAACAAACAAACAAACAACAACAAAAAATCCCTATAGAGAAACAGAGAAGTAGGGTCACAGAGATACAGGAAAACTACAGGAGTTCTGGGTTATGGAAATAGAGTTTTAAGAAAGAAGTAATTCATAGTATTCAATGGAAGATGCAAAGTCCATTAAGATGAGGGCTTTAAAATGACCTTCAAATTTCACAGAGGGACCAATTGTTAGACGTAATAGGAACAATTGCAGTAGACTGGTTCAGGTGGAAGACAAATTAAAGTCCATTTTAAAAAATAAATGACAGGTGAGTAAGTATGGTGTAGTCTTTCTTTGGAAGCTTGGTAATGAAAGGAAGGAAAAAGATGAGATAGTTGCTGCCAGAGAGATTCTGTTTTGTTTGTAATGGAAGGGATTTCAGACAGTTTAGAAGTGAGAAAGGAAGGTATCCTAGAGAGGGAAGAACTAGTAAAAGAGAAGAAAATTAAAAAAGGATAAGATGAGGTCTAGGGAAGAAAGAAATGAATGTATTCTAGGAGTGGAGAGATTAGCTTTGACGAAAAGATGATCATGTCATCCTATAAAAACAAAAAAAGGAGAGAAAATGAGGGTGAGTATGACTAGGTCATTGGGTAAGGGCGTACATAAAGCTAACAGTGGCCAATTATCTCAATTATGTCTTCTTGCTGTTGTGGTGGTTATATTAAGTCTTAAATTTCTTTTCTTGTTTAAAACCATATTAACACAAGTTTAGAAGTTTTGACTGAACAATATAATATGTTAAAAACAATCCTAGGTGGATGGCGCCTGTGGCTCATCGAGTAGGGCGGGGGCACCATATACTGAGGGTGGCGAGTTCAAACCCAGCCTTGGCTGAACTGCAAAACAGAAAAGTGGCCGGGTGTTGTGGCAGGTGCCTGTGGTCCCAGCCACTCAGGAGGCTAAGGCAAGAGAATTGTGTAAGCCCAGGAGTTGGAGGTTGATGTGAGCTGTGTGATGCCACGGCAATCTACCGAGGGCAATAAAATGAGACTCTGTCTCTACAAAAAAAAAGAAAAAAAAGATCCTAGGAGCCAATAAGATATAGAAGTATAATAAATGTAGCCCTGGTCTTCTTCCATAGAGACAGACATATGTGGGTCACATTCCAATTTAGTATTCAATTTTGAAGGGCCACATTAAAGAGTGACATTGTGAAATAAGACAATGTTCAGAAGAGGGATATAGAATCACTCTAACCCCATAAATCCACTTAATGAAAACTAATGGAAGGAGATTGGTATTGTTTGCCCTAAGAAATAATGTAAAGACTAAGGTATCACAGAGCACAGGGAGTGTGTATATTTTATTTAAGGGGCTCCATGGTACAGCATTTGGATATGATAAAGAGGTACATTTTATGAAAAGGAAATACTCACTTTTATAAATCTGTGTGACTCTCCAACTTTGAAAGTGTTTAAGAGGTTGGATGACCAAAAAGTAGGAAAGGTGTAGCAAGGATTTCTGCATTTGGAAAAAGCTGGCTATCTTCCAACTCTAAGTTTCTGTAATTCTGCTTTTAAAGATTGTTTACCCATCTTTGAGAGGTTGGGGATGAGATATGAAGCACATCGGACTTTGTATCTGATGGGATCATGAATGCATTGAAGCAGGAGAGCAGATAAGCCGTGTGTAAATTTGCACTATCAGGATTTGTCACTCAGTTTTGCCACTTGGTTCCACTGCATAAACCACTAATAAAGTAATTTGCTGTTTCAAAACAATGATTTCCAATCTGTAGTATTTATGCTAGAGGAAGATATTTGGAATTTTATCAGAACCTAGAACTTGACAATATATAAAAAATATCTATTGATAAGACCACAGCATGTGTAGAGTAGGGAAGGGTAGAAGTATGTGCAGGTACATAAAGATGGAGAAAGAAGGGTGAAGGAACACGAAAATATATAGTCAAGCACATAAGCATCCAAGTTCGGCAGTGAAGAAAGGATAAGAAAACGTATTTACCAAAGGGAGTAAAATTTTCTAATATGCTTATATAAATGCCATGAATCCTAAGATTTGTCCAAACCACAAAAGTCTACAAAAACCATGAGAATTGCCAACAATAAGATTTTTTTTTCTGCAAATTGGACAAATAACATCCACGAATGCTAAAGTCAATAGAGCAGAACAGTAACATGTGTGAATTTTGCAGTTCGAAACTGTCTTCAGGGCTGGGCACAGTCTCTCCTGCCTATAATTCTAGCACTTAAAGAAGCTGAGGCAGGAGGATCACTTGAGGCCAGGACTTCAAGACCAACCTGAGCAAGAGCAAGACCCCCATTGCTACAAAAATAGAAAAAAAATAGAAAAATTAATGGTCATTGTGGCAGGAGCCTATAGTCCAGCTACTTAGGAGGTTGAGGCAGGAGGATCTCGTGAGTCCAGGAGTTTGAGCAAAATGCAGTGAGCTATGATGATGCCATTGCACTTGACCTGGATAACAGAGCAGGATCCTCTCAAAAAAAAAGAAAGAAAGAAGGAAGAAGGGAAAGAAGGAAGGACGACGAGAGGGAGGGGACAGAGGAGGAGTAAGAAACTCCCTCTGAGGTGGGAGCAAGATACCTGCAAACTAAGCGGCACCTTTGCAACTGAGGGCAGTGAGATTTGGGAAAGAAGACTCCAGGCATCTCTGGCTTGTGGGCCCAGCCCAGAAACATCCCTTTGGGGATGCAGGGAGACAGCAAGAGACTTCTGAACCCAAGGAGGAGGACAAAAGTAGTGGAGAAGTGGCAAGTGGTTGCATTCAGTCTGAGGCTGCCACAGCTAGAAATGCAATAACAGCGAGACTGTAGACAAGGAAGCCTTCCCTGTGGGTTGTTTTTTTTTGGGGGGGTGGGGACTTGGGCACTCAGTTGAATTACCTTGAGAGAACTTGGGTGAGAGTGCAGATGACTTTAAGCATTGTCCAGGCTCCAGGACTGAGCCACTGGTCCAGAACAGAGCTAACATTGTTTGGCTGTGAACCACAGGTACAGCCATTGTGAAAGAACTGCTCCTACAAGCTCTACCCTCAGGGTTGCAAAGCGAGGCTCCGGCTTGGAGACCTTGGGTGAGTGATCTAGTGACTGTGGGCAGCAACAAAGGCTGGGACTGAGATGGAGAAGAGAGGAGCTTTCAGTATTTGGCAGTAGGAGGGCTGCTTTGCAGCCCTCAGGGACATAGAGTGAGGCCAGTTTTGGCATGCTGAATAAGTGGACAGCCACTTCAGGATTGATCTCAGTGATAAGTGCTTTCCCGGGAAAGCTTCTTCGTTAGCCAAGGTTAACAGTTTAAAGTGTCTTTTTAAAAGGCTGAAGAGAAATTCAGGCTTTCAACCCTTCAGGATTTGGGGGCAAAGAAGTCAGCAGAGGCCTCCAGTCTCCATCTCATACAGCTGTATCAGCATTGTGATTGCATCTCATACTCTAAAAGATCACTTGATGCCCAGACAATATTCACCAATATTCATCATCTGTATTTTAACTTCCCCTTATGTCATTTCTAACACTTCTTTTTTTTTGTTTACATATACATGTGCTAATGAGGTTTCCACTTTTTGCCTTCACAGAATTAAAAAGGCTTAAAATTCAATAACAATAACAATATTTAAGATAAGGACTAAAAACAAAAACCACATAAAGAATGAATGAAGATAAATGAATACATTTATCTTCATTCATTTCTAACATTTCTTTCTTTCTTTTTTTTTTTTTTAACATTTCTTTACAGGTGGAATCCTCTATAGTAGCTACCTCATGGTCCCTTGGGGGGTTTGTTTTTGTTTTTTTATTTCAACATTTCCTCCCTAGATTTTTCTTTTTTTTTCTTTCTTCATTTTTCTAGTCTAAATATAATTTTCCATTGTTCCCTTCTTTAATAATAAGAACTTCATTTTTGCTAGTGTTTCTGCCCCTGTTATTTGGTATTTCCCCAAATTTTATCCTGTAAGGTTTTCGGTTTGTTTTGATTTAGTATGTTTGTATTTCCTCTCTATTTGGTGGAGGTGGGGTACCATGTCTGCTCCAGCTGGCAAAGAGCTGCTAACTTCAAGGGAACCACCCAACCCAGTACCCCCAGAGGTTGGGGGTTTTTAAGATGTGGGTCAAAGTAACTTACTATACACCTTTATTATTCCTATCTCCCTCATTCCACGCCTCTCTTCCTTTTGTCAATATTCCCTTTTACTAACCTCCTTTCCTTTCTTTTTTTTTTTCTTTTTTTTTAATCGTTTTTTCCTTCTTGCTCTTCAATATTCTCACCCTTTTAGTCCTGTAGCAAAAGGACTCATCAAAACCTTAGGCCAGAGGCATGGTAACTTAAAGAGCAAGAGGAAATGAAAGAAAAATTAGGTCAAGGAAACAGATAAAAGAAAACACTCATGAGGAAGAGTCAACAAAAAAATACTGGCAACATGAAAAACTAGTTCAGAGTAAACCCCCCAAGGGATTGTGAGGTAGCTACTGCAAAGTATTCCACCTATAAAGAAATGTTAGAAATGATAGAGGGGAATTTAAAATATGTATGATGAAAACAATGAAGGAAATTGCTGAGAAAGTGGAAAATAACCTAAAGGATATCCAAAAACAGGATCAAATAAGAGATGAATGATATGAAGAATATAGAAAGGATATAGTAGAGCTGAAAGAATTGAAGCAGTCAATTAGGGAACTTAAAGATGCCATAGAAAGTATCAACAACAGATTAGACCATGCAGAAGAAAGAATCTCAGAGGTAAAAGACAAAGCTCTTGAGATGACTCAAATAAATAATAAAAGGGGACTTTAATACTCCTCTTACAGAGCTGGACAGATGCTCTAAACAGAAATTAAACAAATATATAAGGGACTTATAAGAGTGGTCACTCAAAACTTTTTTTTTTTTTTGCTGATTTGCTTAATGTACTTTGACATCACAATGCAAATGCTATGAACTTAAAAACAGCATTGGGACAATTACATTAATAGATTAATAAAATATCCTGTAGTTATGCTTGCTCTTTAAAAAAAAATCTACTTTTTACCTATACCTCATACTAGAAGCCACAATTCTAAGAAAACATTATGAAGGCTGACCTGAATGAAAATAAGTTTGTGCATGCAATTCCCTTTTGCAAAAGCCAAATTCCTTATTCTGCTCCTTCATTAAGTTTCAGCAAACCATTATTAAATAATGGTCAAACTATTCAGGCTATTTTCCAGACTATTTACTTTACTTTTAATTTAATATTGGGTATGATTTTTAGCAATTCTATAAAAAAAACCTATGTTCCATATTTGAATTGTATAACTTCACAGTTTAAAAAGGACAAAAACATCACAATTCTGAAAAACTTATAAATTGTTTTGAAATGGGTAAGGGGGGGGTCTCTGGACTTAAATTTTTTTCCGATTTTAGTTTCAATTTGTTTTAATTTAAAATAATTTGACAAAGGATATAACTGTGTCATCAAGAACTCTTCATATAAACAAATACAACTTTTAAGGCCATATGGCATTTAAATTATCATAAGAAACAACTAAAGGCAATAAGTTTTGAAGAGTTTTTGGCCCATACAATTTTCTATGCCTTAAGGAAGCCTGATTATAAAAACTCCTGTTCAACAAAAACATTTATTTGGTACCTTTGATGTGCTAGGCACTATACCAGAGAGGCTGACTGTATCTAAGTGACCCTACTGAAACTTGATAACTTGACAAGTTTTAGCATAACTTACTTCTAATGTTTTTTTTTTTTTTTTCAAAATAGCATCCCAAATTACTGGCCCTGCTATGTTCATGTGAGGGTGTATAACATGCCTCCTGAGTGAGGGGCTCTTCTACAACTGGAACTTTCCCCTGGAAGAGAGAGTAGTATAACCTAAAAATTTGTACCCTCATATTAATTTGAAATTTTGAAAAAGAAAAAAAATAAAGTAGGTTGAAAAATTTATAAAAAACACATTTTGCTTATGTGATAAAACAGAGGGGTGAGTGGGAGAGCAGAGGTAGTAAGGAAACATCTAGCAAGCAATTACTACACAACCAAACACTCATGTTTCCTCATTTAATCCTCACAGTGCTCTGTAAAGCAGGCATCAGTAACTCCACACTACACATGAAAACACTGATAATTGAAGACTTCCAGCAGTGTATTCCAGGCATATCACTGGTAAGTGGAAGAGCCAGGATTTAAATACTCTCTTGACCCTCAAATTGTGGTATGGGCCTTTGGACTATTACTCAGAGCATGTGGTTACACTGATCTGTTTCATTATTCTCCTTGAGACCATCATCTTCACCCATCTACCCAACAAACCCCACCTGCCTTTCCGTATATACATCCACAACAGTCATCTTATTCTCTCCTATCTCACCGCTGACATTTAGCCAAGGAAAGCTGGAACACAGCCTATAAAATGTCAGAAGCGAAGTCATCAATGACTGATAATTCATCAGTTTGCCTCACCAGAAGTCACCATGTTAACAACTGACAGCTGTGCTCCAGATCTAAAGAGCTAAACATCCCAAACCAGAATATTCCAAATCTGTAGCGAGCCCATGACAGTAAGGGTTTTAGTGACGGAGGGCTTTTGCAGAGCCCTTAACATCACACACATATAAAATGCTTACACTATAATTTTAAGCAGCAAAAGTGGATTTTTTTAAACAGTATCTCTAGTATGATCCCAATTATGTTAAAAACACCGAAGAGTCAGTAGGAAATATATCAGCATATGGCTGAAATAAAAGTATATGTTATTTCCCCTACTACTTTGCATTTTTATGTACTTTTTTTTCTTTTACCAGAAGTATGGTAAAAGACACACAAGGAAAGAAAATTAGAAATAGAGAAGAAATATTCCATGAGACAACTGTCTGCTACAACACCATGAAAGACAGCCTGGAGGTAAATGCCATTGAAGTGCCCTTCCCATGACGATAAAGCCTTACACACCTGGATATATTTTGAAGCAAGCACTACTTGCAGACCACTGGGACTTTCAACTGGGTGCTGTCTCCTTAAGGACAGGTTATAGCATCCTATTATGCATTATGGGTGCACCTTGCTGAATGCAAGTTCACAATATTCTAAAAAGCTTTTTTCCTTTTCTTATATCCTCTTTTTTCCATAGCAAGCAAGACCAAGGCCCATTTAAGAACATGGATTAAAAACATAGTCAGCCACCAATCCCCTAGCCCAGCCTATATACCCTCTATGGGGCCTGAATTCCTATAGGATTCAGAGTAGGAAAATTCCAATCTCACAACCTGAGAGAACACTGGTCTGAACTCTTACTTTCCCCAGGACTCCATACAGGACATTGCTCCTATACAAGGCTACACACCACTTAAAACAAATGTAATAACATTATTTATTTCAAAATATTCTCATGGAAAAAATACTCATAATATCAAAAGAAAACAAAATAGAAGAGAATTAGAAAAAGAAACAAAGAGGAAAATTATACACAAGGAACTTCAAAAGAAAATGCATTTCTTTTTCTTTTTTTTAGACAGGGTCTTTCTGTCACCCAGAGCTAGAAGGCAGTGGTGTCATCATAGCTCACTGCAACATCAAACTCTTGGGCAAAAGTTATCCTCCTGCCTCAGCCTCCTGAGTAGCTGGGACTACAGGTATGCACCACTACTTCAGGTTAATTTTTTCATTTTTTTGCAGAGACAGGGTCTTGCTCAGGCTAGTCTTGAACTCCTGGCCTTAAGCGATCTTCCCACTCTACCCTTGAGAAAATGACCCAAAATGAAGGTGAAATATTTTACTAAAACATTAAGTGATAGAAAAATGTTATTGAGAAATTAAGGGACATGAATTATAGAATATGTCCCAATATATATTTAATTGGCAGAAAATATATATAGGAAATGGTGAAAGGGAATATTTTAAGTGATTTTAATATCAATAAATACATGAGTCTCCAATTCAAAGTGATTGCCTAATATCATACCGAATAAATAAACATAAGTCTCTGTACTGGTGCATAATAGTGAAAGTACAGAGTAGCAAAGATAAAGGATTCCTTAAAGTTTCTGAAGAGAAAAGACAGATGGCCAACAAAGGAATGACAGATGGACATCAGATTCTTCACTGGCAACAACCTTAGAGTCTCTTCCCAGCTAAACCATCATTTAGGAAGAAGGCAAAAATAGGGACTGTCTCAGACACACAAAGGATGAGGAACTTTACTACTGACAGGCCCTCAGGAAAGAACTATTAAAAGGACACACAGTGGTGGAGAGAGGGTAATTCTGGAATCACATCTACGGATGAAACTTACTAAATGCAGAATACAAATGTCTTCATACAATAACTAGGAAAGTGCCATGAAGGCTATGTTAAACAGTTTGATGAAAATGTTTCAGATTATATATGAAGCCAGCACATTTTACCCCATGATTGCAATAATGTACACAGCTATGATTTAATAAAAAAAGAAAATGCTGGAGCATGTCTTACTAGTAAATTCAGTCACAAATAATATTACTAATAATAGTATACCAATGTTTGATATGGCTTATTTTGTTTTGATATATTTATATGTAATAGATGTTAATACAGAGGTATATATAAATTTATATATAAATATATTCTACAGCGTGTCCCAAAAGTCATCCCTAAAGTCGTCATGCATCAGGAAATGGGAAATTGTAGCTAAATGTCCCTTTATTTATAAAACATTCATTACAAAATTTTACAAAGATATGGCCAATACATAGAGAATATCTTATAAATATTTTGTAACATTTAATATCCTCCCTGTAGATTATATAAAAAATAATGTATGTCTGTGGCTGTATCTTGATATGTTCATTATATGTGTATTTTGAATGTTGGGTGAGCAAAATTATATCAATAATTAACTGCTAACTTTCTCCATTCGTGCATCTGCAGTTGTTTCAATGCTTGAATTCTAGAAAAATTATTTATCTTGGATTTGATATATACAAAGTGTTATAGTAAATAAGTACATATAAAATAAACAGACTATTTTATAATATGCACATTTTGAAAAACAAACAATCACCACACCCTGGGAGTAATATCTGAACATACTTTTCTACTAACAGTAAAAGTAGTGATAGTGATATTCAGAGTCAGAGCAGTAGTTATATTGATACTGATGTGAAAAATGAAAAGGAAAATTTGCAGAATTATTATGTACCTAGCCAATAAGGCTGCTTGGAATTTCATGAGGTTTTTCACATTTCACATAACAAATGTGTATCACAAAACACATAACTTTACAGATCACATTTATCTTGAGAATCAAATGAACATTTAGAAAATAAACATCCCCCAAATGCAAAATATGTCTTAGATTTTGTGCAAGAATTGGTTAATCCAGTAGGCCTCACTTGTTCAAGCCCTGCATATACATAAGAAAAGCCTGTTTTCAGTATAGGCCATTGGCAGAGCTTACCTCTGAATCCTTAGAATAATCTGCCTATAAGAGTGTTTTCATATATCTGAGGCCTTTGGAAACACTGAACTAGTATGACCAGATAGTTTAAGTTAACAATATGATATATGATGAATACCTGTTTTTGCTCTAGCACTCAGAATTTTGACTAGCTGAGCTCAATCACTTAGATACCACATGCCTACAAGGCTGAATACCAATAAAATCCCAAGACACCAAGGCTCCTTTAAGTTTCTCTTATTGACAACATTTCACAGATGTTGTCACACACTGTTTCTGGATGAATTAAGCATATTCCATCAGACTCCACTGAGAGGGGACTCCTAGAAGTTTATGCTTGTTTGCTTCTGGAATTCATCCTATGACATTTTTCCCTTTGCTCATTTTAATCTGTATGCTTTTGTTACAATAAACTGTAACTGTGAATATATTTCATAACATCTCATGAGTCCTTGCAGTGAAGCATTGAGCTTGAGAATGGTTTTAGGGACCCTGATACTTTATCAAAACAAAAAAAATCTCCTACTTATCAAACACCATTTCAATATGGCAGGATGAATTTCTATTTGAAAACTACATTCCTAACTATCAAGAAGTAATGCTTCAGAATTTTTTCCACTTGAATAATCAAATACTATTCAGCCATTGAAAGATAAAAATCCTATCATTTTGACAACATGGATTAATCTGGACGATATATTAAATTAAATAAGCTAGACAAATACCACATGATTTCACTTGTATGAGGAATCTACAAAAGTTGATCTCATAGAAGTAGAAAGTAGAATGGTGGGTTGGTTAGCAAGGAAGGGATAAGGGAGATGTTGGTCAAAGGATACATATTTATAGTTAGGTAGAAATTCTTAGTAAGTACTACAGTTATTTTATTTTCATATCCAAATTTCTCTAAATGTTAAAATTTTAAGAATAAAACCTGGCAAGTCCACATAAGGTAAAATCTTAATAAATCATGAATTTAGAACTCAGTTCTCTGAAATATGAACTGTTTATAAGAAAAGGCTTCAGGATTGCTCACTGACCTAAAGCCCTTACAATAGGAGTCCCCAACCTTTGTGGTACCAGGGACCAGTTTCATGAAAGAGTTTTTCCATGAACCAGTTTTTCCATGGATCACAGGATGATTTTAAAATGTCTGGAAGCAATTGATGTATTATGGTCTCTGTGTAGTTAAACCTGTCTGCTAATGATAATTTGTATTTGCAGCTGCTCCCCAGTACTAGCATCACTGGCCCAGCTCTACCTCAGATCATCAGGCATTAGATTCTCTTAAGGAATGCAAAGCTAAGATTCCTCACATGTGCTATGGAATCCTCATAGCAGGGTTCACTCTCTTATGAAAATCTAATGCCACCACTGATGTGACAGGAGACAGAACTTAGGCAGTGATGCAAAAGATAGGAAATGGCTGTAAATACAGATGAAGCTTTGCTCACCCAACCCCTGCTCACCTCCTGCTGTATAGTCCAGTTTATAACAGGTCACAGACTGGTACCCGTCTGTGGCCTGGGGATTGAGGAAGGACCACAACCTTACAAGGTGAATTAGGTAGTGTGATACTTGTCTTTTATTTGCATTACTACCCTTTACTTCTCCCACTTTAAGTTTTCAAATATTCAGGAAGAAAATGCTATCTGCTAGTGAGAACAACTTTAATAGTGAGTATATATTGAGTGCTTTCTCCAGATCAGGCACTGCAGGGACCACATAGGAATTTTCTCCTCAAATCTTCAAGATAGCCCACAAACCAGATGTAATAATTATTCTACTTCCCTTACTGAGTTCTCACAGAGATTAAAAGTGAACTCACCTGGAAATACAATAGACTCTCTATAAATTGACCACCTGAGAGACTGTAACAAATTGGTCAACATATGGAAATGGGTCAGTGTAACAGACTAGGCCTACTGTGCTGATACATACATGTGATGCACGCCCAGTCTATGAAAATTAGGTTGACGTAAGGAGGTGGTCAACTACGGAGGTTCCATTGTACTTTGATAAACTGCAAGTTAATCAGTATGCTAAAAGAGTTACATTACCAAGACATGATTCCAATTCTATAGCCCATATCCCCCAATAACATTTTGCTTTGCTATGAAAAGTCCACACACATGCTATGTGAGTGAGTACAAAGAACAAACCTTCCCTAACTGCTACAGTTTCAGCCTCTGCTATCAGTACTGGCATTCACTATTTTACCAAAGGATTTCAGAGCATTTGGGGTTTCACCGTGGTTTCATGTGTTATGGCCATAGGTGTTTAGTGTGTATGAGGATGTGGTGGGTGTGTTTTAAAATCTTTCATTATTAAATATGTAGTATTCACCCGATTTTAATTATACTATGCAAATAAACAGGAGATATTTTTATCTAATTAGAATGCCCAATAAAACAAGATTATGAAAACTACTAAGACAGTTAAATGAAGTAGTTAGAAACAAATTAGATAAATAGATCATACAAAGAAAATATCATTTATGCATGAACAATAAATGCACAAGAATAAACATATCAAGAATTGTTCTAAGTCTACATGGGGAAATCACAAACATTTCCTAAAGTATTTGAAAGAAGACTAGAATGAAGAACATATATTCTCACATTACTCAACATTTGCTACTTATAATGAGGTTTATTTTCTAAATTCAATGTATATTTTATTGTAATTACATTTTAAAAATCCTCACTAAGTTGGTTTTTTTCCCTGAGTTCAACGAAGTGGTGTTAAATTCATCCAGACATAGACTTGGGAATATAGGCTGATAAAAATCCCAAAAGGTGAAACTAATAAAAGATATTTATCACGCCAGGCACTAGTGGGCATTTTACAGTCACAATAACTAGCCCAGAAAGGTGTGGGCTCACACACCTGTTGGGTCAACTGAACCCTATTAATGAAAGAATTGCTGGAAAATATCACGCTGCAATGTCACTTCATCTACCATGCAACCAAATCACGCAGTAAGATAATTTCAACAGACTTTTATAACTATCAAAACATTAAAATATTTACAGGTATTAACACAGAGTAGTTTAAGTGAGGAAAGAATGTTTCTCTTTAGCATGCAAAGTATAACAGGGTAAGCAAGAGCTGCAGCCAACTCCTATGAGATGGAGATCTGTGGGTAGTTATCTATGTCCCCAGGAGGAGGGCACAGCATCAGATGACTGGTTATACAGGGACTTCCTCATTTAATCTTCATGGGGAACCTTTGAAGCAGATTCAATTATTACATCTAAATCTGTGAGGTACAGCACAGATCGAATGAGGAAGCCAGGAAACCGTAATTCAGTACATAAAGTTAAAGATGGTTATCAATTTAATGCCATGTCTCACAAACTATATTCACTCATGATATCTAAACTTCCTATTTAGAATCTCCAGAACTATCAGCATGCAGGCTACGAGTAAACTTGCTAACTATCTGGTTACCCCTGTGGTTACACTGCCAGTCAACCAAAATGTTCCTAAGACCAAGGCCTCCATATGGCTGCCAGGGCAAATCTGGTCCAGTTGGCAGCAAAGTCCTATCAAACGTTTTACTCAAAGGTCTAGATGTCAAAGCAGAGTCAAATAATCAGGTCACTATTCAGGAAAGAAAAGTCACCAAAGCAAGGAACCTGCTTGTTGTGCATGGTAATGTCTAGCAGATGATGATGGGTTTTTAATTCTGGCTAATCAGCTTTCATTAGTGTTTTAGTGTTCATGTATTTAATATGTGGCTCAAAACAACTCTTACTGTTCCAATGTACAGCAGAGAGAAAAAGGTTGGACACCCCTGCATTAAGGAATGTTCTTTCCCTGCCTCCCTCCAAGAGCTTTTCTTCTTAGTCATTTCAGGGATGCTCAAACTCCCCTAAAAAGAGTTCCAGTGGGAACTCTTCCAGAATGAAAGCTGCATCAAATATGACGTAAAGAAAGAATTATCTCTTTCAGGCCTGTGGCTACAGTAATGAAGAAATATAAAAGGTTTTAATAGAATATTTACCAAAACATATAATATGACTGTCACAAAGTAAATGTTACATAAACACTTAAGAGCAATAAATATAAAAGCTATACAAAAATCACTGTTTTACTTGCAGACAAGTGAAAATTCCATCAGAAAATAGATTGAAAAGAGCAATTTGTAACTGTGATAAAATTTAAAATGCCCAGAATGAAGTCCTTAGCAATACTTGTTCATAAATGATACAAAAATGGATACTAAAATTTTCTGTAATGTGTGAGTAAACTGGAATAAGTGGATATTTAAATCTGGAATGTTCCTAAAGAGAAACCTAAAACTAGAAGTTGATTTTTCTTAAATTTATTTTGCATTGGAAAATAATGTATTTGAAGTCCCACTGGATCTCTTTTTTTTTAGACAGAGCCTCAAGCTGTCGCCCTGGGTAGAGTGCCGTGGCATCACAGCTCACAGCAACCTCCAACTCCTGGGCTCAAGTGATTCTCCTGCATTTGCCTCCCAAGTAGCTGGCACTACAGGTGCCCACCACAATGCCCGGCTATTTTTTGGTTGCAGCCGTCATTGTTGTTTGGTGGGCCCAGGACTGGATTCGAACCAGCCAGCTAAGGTGTATGTGGCTGGCACCTTAGCCGCTTGAGCTATAGGTGCTGAACCCCACTGGAACTCTTTTTAGGGGAGTTTGAGTCATCCCTGAAACGACTAAGAAGAAAAGCTGTTGGGGGGAGGCAGGGAAAGAACATTCCTTAATATAGGGATGCCCAACCTTTTTCTCTCTTCTGTACATTGGAACAGTAAGAGTTGTTTTGAGCCACATATTAAATACATGAACACCAAAACACTAATGAAAGCTGATTAGCCAGAAAGAAACAAAACAATACTTGTGCATGCTTTCCATGATATCAGACACCACAGATAAGCAAAAAAGCACTCACAAAATTGGCATTTGGCCCCTGGGCCGCAAATTGGACGCCCCTGCCTTAATAGATTCCAGGTGGAATTATAAGACAATAATAATGAACCCCTTGTGGTCTTGACCCACAACTTAACAGGCAATGGAGCAAGAGTAATTAAGGTGAGTAATATGGATATTTGGGGAGTAAGAACTTTTTAGAGCCTTTCTTTACAGAAACCTCAAAATGCATTCAAAATGAATTAAAGCAATGGTTCTCAACCTTCTTAGTGCTGAGGCCCTTTTAATACAGTTCCTGTGGGTTGCGACCCACAGGGTGAGAACTGCTGAATTAAAGAATTATGTTTTAACACACGAAACTATATCCATCTACTGACCCCAAACATTCACCATGAACTGCTGTTAAATTTGACCAGCAAGTTGAAAAAAAATCTACTAAATGGTCTTATTCCTATTCTACCCCAAGTTAACCAAGACTCCTTCCAACACTGTAGATCAGGCATCCTCAAACTTTCTAAACAGGGGGCCAATTCACTGTCCCTTAGACCTTTGGAGGGCCGGACTATAGTTTAAAATATATATATATATGAACAAATTCCTATGTACACTACACTTTTTTTTTTTTTTTTGTAGAGACAGAGTCTCAACTTTATTGCCCTCGGTGAAGTGCCGTGGCATCACACAGCTCACAGCAACCTTCAACTCCTGGGCTTAGGCGATTCTCTTGCCTCAGCCTCCTGAGTAGCTGGGATTAGAGGTGTCTGCCACAACGCCCGGCTATTTTTCTGTTTTGCAGTTCGGCAGGGCTGGGATTGAACCCGCCACCTTCGGTATATGGGGCCGGCCCCCTTCTCAATAAGCCACAGGCGCTGCCCTGCACATATCTTATTTTGAAGTAAAAAACAAAACGGGAACAAATACAATTCACACCAACTCATGTGGCCTGTGGGCTGTAGTTTGAGGACCCCTGCTGTAGATGTTTTGAGCATTCATTTGTGTTTCAGTATCCTTAAAGAAGAAAATGATTATGAAAAGATTGGTGTCACATATTAAAACTGGTCACTTCAAATTAGTAGGAATGTATTTCATGTGGGTAAGGAAGTTACAAATTTTTCCTTTATGTATCTTTGCATGTTTTTTATCAGCTGCCTTAATTAACATGTACTATTTCTTGTAATCAAAACATTTCAATAGAGATGTTTTTAAGAATAAATAACTGTGGCCAGTTAAATAAGGAATGAATTTCTCCAAACCCTAAGATCTGAAATCTGCAAAAAGGTGATCCTCCTTGCTCTTTAGAATAACAGCAGGAAACACGCTCATACTAAACATATCCCAAGTCCATGTTCATGAGGAAGACACTGTCCCCAGCACCATTCTGCCCTGTACTCTGACAAGCCTATGAAAGCATAGTGTATTGTTACTTCAGAGAGGCCAAAGAACAAATTTTGGTGCAGCACAGACTCTAAAGCAAGACTGCTTGGGCTCAGGCCTGGCTCCTTGCACTCATTAGCTCAGTGACATTGGGCAAGATGCTTGAATTCTCTATGCTCCAGTTTCTTCATTTGAAAAATAAAGTACAATAGTACCAACACCTCAAAGCACTGTCGTGAGAATTATATGTCTGTACATACACTGCGAACAGTGCAAGGTGATTCCTATCATGAAGGATTTGTTACTGTCATACTACCTCACAGATTTGCCAGGAGGAACACATGAGGTAACATATTTGAAAATACTTGTAAACATTATAACTCTACATATATTACTGCTGAGATTATATTCCTTACTGAGTAGGATATAGTGTGTGGTTTGGTTTTAATTATATACTGCATCAAAAACCAAAAATTAAGTTAAAACTTGCCAATAGGGTGGTGCAGGCAGCTCAAAGGAGTAGGGTGCCAGCCCCCCGCCAAAAACTGCCAAAAAAAAAAAAAAAAAAAGCTTGCCAAGAGTTTAATGTTCAACAATTTCTCAGAATTTGGGTCCTGTTTAATGAATCTTTTTTTTCCTTTTTCATTAATATGTATTGATTATAAAAGTAACACTGGAATTAATGCGAATCATAAACACTTCATTAAAAATTTTGTGCGCTTCTGTCATAACCCCAATGTAGGAAATCCACTGGAATAGCAAGCAGAAACAAGGTAAATCTATACTTTTAGTCTGATACTTATTTTTAGGCTTTTCAATCACCAAATGGAGAAGTGATTGGACTGGGTCGCACAGAGCCTTGGGAAAGCTCTGCTACTCTAGAATATAGCCATGTATGTGTCCCTGTATGTGTCAATGCAGGGATGTATCTGGCAATGTCACTTATCGGATCCTGTCTCAATGTCATATCTATCTAATGTTGAAGAGGCTGCCATGCCACATGCCATAAAGGTCCTTTTCCTGGAGCACTGGTGTCGATTTTGCAGCGTGATGTCTGAAAGTCACAGCCTGCTGAGTCACATATATGCCCCAAGTCTTCAAGAAAAACTATGCTGATAATTTCTTGAGAGCTGACTTAATACCAAAGGCTTTTCTACATGTTTTACATTAATATCACCTTCAATCTACACAAAAACCCTACATAGCAGGCACAATTACTATCTTTTTCTTATAGATGTAGCCAATAAGGCTAAGAAGAAGGTACTGGTCCCATCATAAAACACATTGCATTCAGTGTATTGTTCTACAATGGCCAGTTTCCCTCTCTTGCACCAACAATGATGTCACAGTACCTCCATCTAGCTTTTCCTTTCTTGGTTCACAAGTCCCTTAATGTCTCTTCGGTATCCGCCATTCTCCTTCCTTCTTCATGAGCTTCACTTAGATGCCATGATGCAATACTCTCTGAGACCTTCTCATTGCCTTGGCAAATTTACAATTGTAAGCTCCATCAGCATCCTCAATCCATCCCCACATGAAGGTTTTCTCCAAGGGAATGTCTGACCTCTTCTGCCCTCCTTTCCCACAGTGCTCCTGGATAGTAGCACTTTACTGATACAGCCTCAGCTCAGTCCCAGGTTGTGGGTAGTGTTATGTGTATACTGGCCGTTAAATTCAGTCTATTCATATAAAGTGCATTAGATTTAACTCTGAAACTGTTTCTTTTCTGGTGCTTCATATATCTTCTATTGGCCTATCAACCACCCTCATCACCGAGTTTAAACTTAGAATCACTTTGGATCCCTTCAATCAGTTATCCCAGTATTGCCTACTCCAAAACTCATGTATTCATCCCCACTGCCTCTTCTAAAATCAACAAAACATGAACATCCTGACAGTTTCATCTTCAGCTTCTGCCCAGTCCCACCTACTTTATACATTGCTGTCAACTTAGTATTTCTTAATTAAATATATTCCCCCTATTAATTTTGGACCTACTTTTCTCACAGGGAAGCAAGAATTAGTGAGATTTTAAAATAAAACAATAATTAAATGACATACCAAACAATCTCCCTGGTATGGCTCATATATTTTGAAGAGTAATACTGTGAGTTGTAGTACAGTGGTCCCCAATGTTTTTGGCATTAGGGATCAGTTTCATGGAAGACAATTTTTCCATGCACTAGGGGTTGGAACATGGTTTTGAGATGATTCAAGCACATAACATCTTCACCTCAGATCATCAGGAATCAGATTCTCATAAACAGTGTTATATCCCTTGCATGTACAGTTTAGAGTAAGGTTCCTGTTCTTATGAGAATCTAATGCCATCACTGATCTGACAGTAGGTGTAGCTCAGGTGGTGATGTGACTGATGGGGTGCAGCTGTAAACACAGATGAAGTTTTCCTCACTTGCCCAATGCTCATATCTTCTGTGCAGCCTGAGGATTGGAGACTGCAGTTTTAGCAGATAAGAGAACTTTATCTTAGCAGATAAGAAAATAATAACAGCAATGCCAGCTAACATTTATAGAGCACTTATCTTATACTGGATACTGTATTATTCCTATAACTATCATAATGAGCATTAAAACTGGGTATCATGATTATCCCTATTTTATAAACAAATAAATGGAGGCTCATAGGTAAGACAATGAAATAAGTGTTTAGTCTAATTACCTTGATTGATTACTGGCCTTCAAACTTACCCAATTATAGCTCAAGAAGAAGGGGAAAGGAGAGAGAGAGGGGAGGAGAGGGGGGAATGGGTGGAGGGAGAGTAATTGGTGGGACCACACCTACGGTGCATCTTACAAGGGTACATGTGAAATATGCTAGGTGTAGAATATAAATGTTTTAACACAATAACTAAGAAAATGCTATGAAGGCTATGTTAACCAGTTTGATGAAAACATTTTAAATTGTATATAAAACTAGCACATTGTACCCTATGATTGCATTAATGTACACAGCTATGATTGAATATTAAAAAAAAGAAGTAGCCAAGACCAAGTTAATGAGTAATTGCTTGCACTTAGAGCAGCCACTGAGCAGCCTCTTGTCATTGTCCCCAATCAGCTGAAAGCAGGTAAAATCACAGGTGTGTCATTAGGAACAGAAGCAAAACATTTTTCAAATGACATTGACCTGAGCAAATCCTCTGCTCACTTCCCTTCCAAAGGTACCTTTCTGAAGCATACTGGCGAGACAAGAAATGGGTTAGGAGAGTCTCAAGCCAAAGCTCACCAGGATCCCCTCTAGCAAATAGCCTTTCCTTCAGATCAGATCAGCCTTCACTTTCACATTGGCTCTCCATATGCTAAAAACTCCGAAGGTTGGAAATGCACTCTACACCAGCATCTGTTCTTGTTAAGGATTGTTCTATTTAATTCAAATGGAACTTGAGCTTTTATGAGAGAACATAACCTTGGATAAATTATACTTGTTTATGTATAGCCTAAAATATTGGTTATAATTAAGTGAACTTTTGATTATAGAGCTCGACATTTATTTTCATGTAAATAACAAAGATTTCTGCTTCTTGGCTATTTCTTTTTGACTTTACACCAAAAAGAAGTTTTAGAGAGGGAGCTTATTTGCTTATGAGGGTAATCATTATTTAAAATTGTATGCCTTTGAAATGTTCTAATAAATTGTTTCCTTTCTTTCTAAGGAAAAAATGGAATTATAAATGTAGTCCGGGACATAGGGGATAAATGAGAAAGGCTTTCAGAGAAAGTGTTCATCATTACATCAATGTATTAGATATAGTATTTAAATATCAGCAACAGCTCTTTGCTCTGGTACTTTTTACTCCTTCTGTATTCCTTTCTGTCCAATAAAATCCTATCTTACCACTAAAAATAAATAAATAAATAAATAAGTATCAGCAACAAAGGAAGAAATCTCTAGGCTTAAAACAAATGGTGAGGGAACCATAAATTTGACAAGATGGAGTCTATTCATTTTATGATACATATTAAACACCAACTATATGGTAGGTATTTTTGGCCAGGTTCTTCTACATCTATTACCTCACACAAGCCTCTCTCACTATCATCCTGAGAAGACAGCAAGCACCCAGGGCCACATTTTCTAGATGAAGGGTCACAGGGAAGATAATCAGATAGCTCCATGTGACCCACCAAGAGAATGAGTAGGACAGAATGCAAACTAATTGGATCTGGGTCCAGAAATCTGAAATCCCTCCTCTACACATTAGTTGTTCTGGTGACACATTTATCTGCTTTGTAAAAAGAAATCAATTACAAATAAGTACTTCTGACCTGACGCTATTCTACCTTTGCCTATTACTAAATACACTAATCAGATTTATGTTTTCCAGAAATGTCATCAAGCCACACGCAATAAAGATGGTTCCAGTCCATGAACCCCTGTATCACTCTCCTCTGGAGAAACCCCAACTGCCCCC
>CAUYON010041143.1:0-19033 GCA_963573935.1 Arctocebus calabarensis
TTTTGGTTGCAGCCGTCATTGTTGTTTGGCAGGCCCGGGCTGGATTCGAACCCACCAGCTCAGGTGTACGTGGCTGGTGCCTTAGCCTGTTGAGCCACAGGCGCCGAGCCGGTAGCCAATACTCTTGAGTATAATGAGCCAAACAATCTGCTAGGTGCTTTGCATTCTTAGTCACACAAACTCTCAGAGATGGCTACTCTCAGAAACTGGGGCTCAGAGATGTACATTATCTGGTTCAAGGTCTCACAGCAGAGAGTTAAGCCTACATTCATTTGAATTGGAATCTATGTCCTGTCTTCTCAACTCCACCCAGGTACCTCGAAACCATACTTTGCATACATAAAGCCTGGACATGAGCCTTCTTCTTAAGGCTGAGGAAGAGCAGTGCTGGACTAAACATGTGGTGTAGGAAGGACCCCAGGGTGGGGGATCTGGGCTCTGGACTCTGGATTGGCTGGCTGTGTGACCAGGGGTGAGTCAGCCCCTCTCTGGGGTCCTGTTTGCTTCTGTCTATGTGGAGCACGTGGGGTATGAGCTTTCTGCAGTATCCTTTGTGACCCTGGGATGAGGAGGAGGAGACCACAGCACTAGGGCCAGAGGATGTGGTGTAAGAGGCAGCTGTGATTTTTGGCCTGGCCACTGTCTGGGCCAGCAGGCTCTGTGGGTAGCTGCTGCCTCACCCCACAGAGGGTGGTGGCCTGGGCTGCAGGCAGCATGGTCATTAGCTGGCAGAGACGACCTAGTGATTGGGAGTTGGCTGGACCAGGCCAGGTTGGCAGGACTAGAGGCAGGCAGGCCTGACCACAGAGGGGTCACTGGTGGGGCAGCTGGCAGGGCAGCCGGCTTCCCCTCCCTTCACCCCCTTCAAGGCAGTGGCAAGCACACAACAGGCCCCAAAGGATTTTTGGCCAAGGTTTGCCCTTTCTCCTGTTGTGGTAGTTGTGGGAGAGAGCAGTGCATAGTGTCTAACCCGGCCTGAAGTTGCCACCTCCTAGGAGCCTCTCAGACTCCTTCTAAGCAGGTAGCAACCAGCCCTCCTCTGGGGCTGATCACAGCCCTCTGCTCACTGACTGTGGGGTTATGCACGCCTCTTCCCTTGCCAGCTTGTCAGAACTAGATTCTATGCCCCAGGTGCCTAGCACAAAGCAACCTCCCAGTCAAGGAGGCACGATGGTAACGTGTTGTGAGGGGTAGATGACAAGAAAGGAGTGGGGTGCCTGTCCAGGTTTAGCTCACAGATGGGCACTCCATCAGGATGAGTCCCCTTGCCTGTCCCCTTGTATTGGCCTAGTGAATGAGGGACTCTCTAAGAAGCTGACTGAAGAGTCCAGTGAGTGATGTAGGAGGGAGAGCGTGCCGGATGGACGAAAGCCTTCCCTTAGGAGGACTCCTGTGTGTCAGATGGGCTTTGCACAGGCACAATCCCCACCACCTTCCCAGTGAACAGCAATGTGTAAGCAGGTACTGTTGGCCTGGGAGGGACTCTGAGCTAGGTGTGGGGCAGGGAGCAGGACCAGGATGACTGGGGACCCGGGTTTTTCCTCTCAGGCTTTAGCAGCAGAAATGACCCAGTTGGGAGGAGCCATCTGGTGACCAGCTAGCAGATGCTGGGCAGAGAGTGGGTTCTTCCATAAAGGGAAACCGCATTCATTTGGTCTCCCGTCAACACACACACACACACACACACAAACACACACATATCACCCCAAATACAACATGATTGGAGATTCTTATCTGAGGGGGAAATACATTAAACAAGTAAATTATGAGAAGCAGGCTCCTGAGGCAGGGGTCCCATCAATATCTGTGGCTGGTGGTACTGGGTAGGGCTCAAGGGACTTAGATAAGTGCTTTAACTTTTCTGGGCCTCAGTTTACCAATTATAAAATGGAGATAAGTATAGCACCTACTTCATAGGATTGTTGTGAGGATTAAATGCAAAGTAATGAGCAGTCAATGAATATTAGCTGTTAGCATCTGTATCTCCCACACCTAGCAGAGGAGCTGAGAGAGAGAACAGGTGCTTGGGAAGGACGTTTGGAATGAATTCCAGGCAAAGGGCAGCTGCTCAGTGGAATGAATAAATGAACAGCCTGGTGGGAAGAAGCAATCACAATATAGACTGTGACAGGGAAGGCCAGGGGCTGGGGCTACCCAGTGCTGGCTGGGGAGGGAGTTAGGGAAGGCTTCCTGGAGGTGGTGCTCACAGAGCTCAGTTTAGACTGCTGTGAGGTCAGCCCTGTGAAAGAGCTCAGAGGAGTGTTTGCTCTCGAAAGGCAGCTGACAAGGGGGAGAGCTTGTGGAGACCCCAGGACTGCTTGACTCCACAGGCCTCTCCCTTCCCACCACCCCATACTGTGTCCCCATCTGTGACATTCTGCTTTGAGGACATGAGGAAGGCAAAAAGGCAGGTGGGAAGGAAGTGTGGGCTGCTGGTCTGAGACGCCCAGCTCTTCCCAAATATTCTACAGAAAAGAATAAACAGGCTTGCTTTCAGTTCTTTTATCTTCTTGTTCCCAAGGCATGCCAGCAAGCAGAGGGGGTCTTCCAGCATTAATCCTGCAGCTGTTTACATTTTGAACGAATGGACTCTTTTTTTTTTTTTTTTTTTTGAGACAGAGCCTCAAGCTGTCACCCTGCATAGAGTGCTGTGGCATCACAGCTCACAGCAACCTCCAATTCCTGGGCTCAAGCGAGTCTCCTGCCTCCACCTCCCAAGTAGCTGGGACTACAGGCGCCCGCCACAACGCCCGGCCATTTTTTAGGTTGCAGCCATCATTGTTTGGTAGGCCCAGGCTGGATACGAACCCGCCAGCTCAGGTGTACGTGGCTGGCGCCTTAGCCCGCTGAGCCACAGGCGCCGAGCCTAGACACGCAAACTTTTGAAAGACAAAGACTCTTGAAAGCAGCAAGAGAAAAGTGACTTATCTAGTGCAAAGAATTCTCAATAAAATTAACAGCTGGTTTTTCTTCAGAAAACCAAAGAGACTATAAGAAAAAAAAACCAAACTGTCACTCAAGAATTCTAGGCCAGGCATGTTTGGAAGGCCGAGGCAGGAGGATCTCTTGAGGTCAGGAGTTTGATATCAGTCTGAGTAAGAGCAAGACCCTGTCTTTACTAAAAATAAAAAAATCTGCCAGGCCTGGGTGGTGATGGCAGGAGTCTCAGCTACTTGTAAGGCTGAGGCAGGAGGATTGCTCTAGCCCGGGAATTTGAGGTTGCAATGAGCTATGATGACACCAGGAATTTGAGGTTGCAAGGAGCTATGATGATACCAAGGTGCTCTCGCCTGTGTGGCAGAGAAAGACCCTCTCTCAAAGAAAAAAAAAATTCATTATTCAGCAAAACTATCCTTCAAAAATAAAAGTGGAACTAAGATGTTACCAGACCAACAAAGGCTGAGAGAGTTTGTCACTAAGCAGACTTGGGAGTCTTTCAGGTTGAAATGAAAATACAACAGAGAGTAACTTGAATTCACATAAAGAAACAAAGAACACTAGTAACGGTAACTACACAGGTAAATATTAAAGACAGCACAATTGTACTTTTCCTTTTTTTAAATAAAAGAGTGAATTTATTAGAAGAATATGGAGTTTCTTACAGGGATTCCAGCAGCTGTAATGGGTGGATAACTAGAACCACACCTTTCTGAAGGACAGAGCATGCTGTGATCACACCCTTCTAATTCCTGCATGATGGGGAGGAGGATAGCCTAGTGAGGACAGTCCTCTTTGTACACTGCATAAGGACTTAGAATGTAGATTCGTTTCTGCTTGCTTTCGGTCCTTAGGGTCCTTCCTGTTGGCCTCAGACTTGTCGAGCACGTGTGGGCAGACATTCCTGAGCTCGTTCAGGCCTCTCTGAAATGGCTCCACGGCTGGAAGAGCGCCTCAAGTCTGATGTGAAAATTAATTTTGCTCTAAATTAATCTCTAAAGGATGGGTTGCAGGGTAACCACAAATTCTGCTTCTGGGTTCTTCGTGATCATGTAACACAGAGAATTCCCTAGGGTATGGTGCTCGTCTCACGCTACAAATGTCACCCAGCGTCTATCTGTTCTGACTGACTGGACCGTTTCCAGGGCTGTCTCCTTCTTACCTTCAGCCACTGAGGCCTTCAATCCCGAGATTTTTCTCCCCAACTCCTGGTCCTCTTCCGTCACGGAGATGGTTCCAGCATCCTCAGGAGGTGCTGATGGGTCCAAGGCTCTGCCCCATATCACAAAAGTGCAAGATAAGCAGGAAAGAAGGAATGGCCGATTTTATTTTATTTATTTTTTTATTTTCTCTGTACATGTACATGTGTTTATTTGGTTTCCACTTTTTGCCTTCACAAAATTGAAGAGCCTTAAAATTTAATAACAGTAACAATGTTTAAGATGAGGACTGATTTGGTTTTTCAAATTCATAAAGCAATAATTGTAAATCTATGTTAATGAGCAAAAGTTATATAAGGATGTAATTTGTGATAGTAACAGCATAAAGGAGAGGGTGGAACAGAACCAAATTGGAGCCAAGTTTTTGTGTACCATCCAAAATTAAGTTGGCATTAACTTGAACTAGATTGTTACCAGCTAAGATGTTAATGATATTCTCCAGGGCAACCGCTAGGAAAACCATGAGGAAAACAACTCGAAATACATGTAATAAAAGAAATGCAAGGGCATTTAAATGGTACACCATAGTATTCTTCTGTGAAACTCTAACTCTCTGGCAGTCAGGGAAAATGGGGAGTCTTAACTTCTCGATCTGGAGGGAATATACATACATCCTCCTTGTAACTCAACCCAACATGCTACACATACTTTAAAAGAAAATATCTACTGGTCTTTAGTTTTTTGAGCACTTTCCCAAATAGTATTGTATTATGTTTCCTCCTCATGATCACTTTGGGAGGCAGGGTTTATAATAATCACTTTTAGAATTGAGGGCTCTGAGGCTCAGAGAGGTTAGGTGAGCAGTCCAAGGACACACAGCTGTGAGAGCTGAGACTAAAATGATGCCTATTTTACTCAAAGTTCTTTCCTCCACAGCTCAGCTCAGCACATAGCCCTCAGAGGTGTTGGTTGACTTGTCCTTTATTTCTTTTCCTAACTTTCAATTATGCACAATACCAAAGTAAAGAGAGAGCAAAATGAAACCCCATGTACTCAAAACTCAGCTTCAACAATTACAGCCAATCCTGACCCATCTATTCCCCATTCACTGTCCCCAGCCTCTTCCCCATTATGTGGAAGCAAATTCCACATATACCCTTTCAAAGGTATCATTAAAATTTCAGTACATATCCTTAAATGATAAAGATACATTTTTAAAAACATATCCACAATCTTCTTTATTACTTTTGAAAATGTTAATGAAGTCTTAATGTCATCAATCTCAGCGTTTCAACTTCTGTAATTGTCTCAAGTATTTTTTAAGAGTTTGTTGTATTATGGACCCAAATATCACTCATACATTGCAATTCGTCGATATGTTCCTAAGCCTCTTTTCTCACATAGGTTCCTCTTCCCTCATCTCTTTCCCCTACCAGTTTATCTGCTGGAAAAACTGGTTCATTTGTCCTGTACAATTTCCCAGAATCTGGATTTTCCTGATTGCAGCCTCAAAGTGTCACCAATGTGTTCCCCTGTCACGAGTATTTCCTACAAAATGGGAGTTAGATCTAGAGACTTAATCAGATTCTCATCTATTTTTTGACAAGAATACTTCATAGATGCTGTTTGTATACTTTGATCAGCAGGTATATAGGACTGGCTGTCTTTTTTTTTCTCATGATATTTTTATCTTTTAACCTTGGAAGTAGCTTAAATGTCTGATACTAGGAGAATAGTTACATAATGACAGTTCATCAGTATAGTGGAATTTATGCAATCATCCTGATTAGTTTTCTTTTTCGTTTTTTTAATCTTTTAATTTCAGATTGATATGAGGGTACAAACATTTAGGTTACATTGTTTTCATTTCTAAGGTAAAGCTCAAGTTGTAGTTGAGCCCTTCACCCAGGGGGAGTGCTGAACACCCTCACACTGTGCACATTAGATGAGATCCCCCCAATCACCCTCCCTCCTGTCCCCTGTCCTCTTTCTCCTGTCCCCTCCCCCTCACCAGACTATACTTGTGTTTTTTTTCATGTGGCCAGGCAGTTGTTTATATGTAGGTTTCATATTAGTATTGAATACATTGGATACTTCCCCCCCATTCTTGTGATACTTTAGTAAGAAGAATGTGTTTCAGCTTCATTGTAAATACAAAAGATGTAAAGCCTCCATCTTTTCTTATAACTAAATAGTTCTCTATGGTATACATATGCCAGTTTCTTAATCCATTCAGGGGCTATGGGCACTTGGGTTGATTCCACATCTTGGCAATTGTGAATTGAGCTGTGATAAATGCAAATGTCTAGTGCAAATGTCCTTGTGGTAAAAAGATTTTTTTTTCTTCTGGGTAGATACCTAGTAATGGAATTGCAGGGTCAGATGGAAGGTCCGCTTTTAGTTCATTGAGATCTGTCTACTTTTCACAGGGGTTGTATTAGTTTGTAATCCCTCCAGTAGTACAAAAGTGTTCCCTTCTCAAAGAACTCAAAGAACTCAACCTAGACCTCCCGTTTGATCCTGCAATCCCATTGCTGGGCATCTATCCAGAAGAAAAAAAAACTATTATTATAAAGACATTTGTACGAGGCTGTTTATCGCTGCCCAATTTACAATTGCTAAAGTGTGGAAACAACCTAAATGTCCTTCAACCCAGGAGTGGATTGGCAAGCTATGGTATATGTATACAATGGAATATTACTCAGCCATCAAAAATAATGGAGACTTTGCTGCATTTGTAGTAACTTGGATGGAGGTGGAACATAGTATTCTTAGTGAAACATCACAGGAATGGAGAAGTATGAATCCTATGTATTCAACTTTGATTTAAGGACAATTAATGACAATGAATGACACACTGGGGCATGGGGGAAGGAGAGAGCAGACAGAAAAGGAGGGAGGGGGCAAGGGAAAGAAAACCAAAAAAAAAAAAAAAAAAGAAAATAGTGTCTTACTTTCATATAAATTGGATTCAATTTTGACTAAAGTATATTACTTAAATATTAATTTTGTAATTCAACTTGTCAATATGTTGTTTAGGATATTGCATCCTCATCTATAAGTGAAACATGCTTGTAATTTCTCTTTATAACAATTTTCTCCAATTTCAATATCAGGTGTATCCAGATCAGGTAGAATGATATTGAAATATTTCTTTTTTTATTGTTTATAAGATTTCTGGAATTGCTTGTTTTTAAAATCATTGTGGTCTCTGAGTTTATGACAGTTTGAACTTTGTTATTTAATTTAATTCATTGCTTAATTACTGTTTTCCTATGAAGGGTTATACTGTGATTAATATGTTAGCATAGCAGTATTCCCAAATAGTTTTTTGTTTGTTGGGAGGTCTATAATTTTCTTGTTGGGTCTTTTCCTGGTTTGGGGATCTGGGTAATATTTGCTTTACAGAATGTTTTGGGAAGTATTCCCTCTTTTTCTATGTTTTGGAAAAGGTTAAGTAATATAGGTACTAGTTCCTCTTTGAAGGTTTGGTAGAATTCTGATGTGAAACCATCTGGTCCTGGACTTTTCTTGTGGGGGAGATTTTGTATAGTTGAATGTATTTCAGAACTTGATATAGGCCTGTTCAATATTTCTACTTCTTTCTGGCTAAGTCTAGGAAGGTGGTGTGTTTCCAAGTATCAGTCTATTTCCTTCAGATTTTCATAATTCTGAGAATAGAGTTTTTGTAATATTCATTAAGGATTTTTTGAATTTCTGAGGTGTCTGTTGTTATTTCATCTTTCTCATTTCTGACTGATGAAATTAAAGATTTTACTCTTTTATTTCTGGTTAGATTACCCAAAGGTTTATCTATTTTATGGACCTTTTCAGAAAACCAACTTTTTTTTTTGGCTTCAATGTAATTTATTTAATTGTAAATTTATGTAATTCAATTTTTATTTATTTTTTATTTATTTATTTTTTATTAAGTTATTTGTACATAAATCATAAATATATTTATGCCATATGCCATTATGGGATTCAATGTGTTGATTATTTGTACAAATTGGAGTGCTTACATCCTACTAATCAACATAGCCTTCACCTTATTTACCCAATTACAGCATTAAGACATTTGTGTTCTATACCTAATAGATCCAACTTGTACTTGCAATATGCTCCATAGGTGTGGTCCCCCTACTAATCCTTCCTCTATTGACTCGCACTCCTTTCCCTTTTATCTCCCCTTCCCTCCTTCATCCTATGCTAAAGTTGTGTTTCTTTTTTCATATGCAAGTGTGAGTGATTATAAATTGGTTTCACAGTAGTCCTGAGTACATTGGATTTTTTTTTCCATTCCTGAGATACTTTACTAAGAAGAATATTTTCCAGCTCCATCCATGTAAACATAAAAGAGGTAAAGTCTACATTTTTTTTAATGCTGCTTAGTATTGAATGGTATACATATACCACAATTTATTAATCCATTCAATGGTCAATGGCTACTTGGGCTTCTTCCATGACTTGGCTATTATGAATTGAGCTGCAATGAACAATCTGGTGCAAATATCTTTATTGCCAAATGACTTTTGGTCCTTTGGATATATACCAAGAGAGGAATTGCAGGATCAAACAGCAGGTCTACATTTACATCCCTGAGTGTTCTCCATACTTCCTTCCAAAAGGAATGTACTGGCTTGCATTGCCACCAGCAGTGCAGACGTGTTCCCTTTTCTCCATATCCATGCCAACATCTGTAGTTTTGGGATTTTGTGATGTGGGCTATGCTTACTGGAGTTAGATGGTATCTCAGAGTAGTTTTGGTTTGCATTTCTCTGATGATTAAAGATGATGAGCATTTTTTCATGTGTCTGTACACCATGTGCCTGTCTTTTTCAGAGAAGCTTCTGTTCCAATTTTTTTGATTTATTGATCTCTCATATAATTCTTTTGTTTCCAATTTCATTTAATTCTGCTCTAATTTTGGTTATTTCTTTTCATCTGCTGGATTTGGGATTGGAATGTTCTTCCTTTTCCAGTTGCTTGAGATATCCCATTAAGTTGTTGATTTTCTCTCTTTCTGTTCACTTGAGGAAGGCTTGTAATGCTATAAATTTCCCTCTTCAGACTGCTTTTGCAGTATTTCACAGGTTCTCATAATTCATGTCGTCATTATCGTTTTGTTCAAAAAATTTGGTAATTTCCTTCTTAGTCTCATCTATGACCCAGCATAAGGTTATTTAATTGCCATGTCTTTGTGCAAGTATGCAGATTCCTATTGTTACAGAGTTCAACTTTTATTCCATGATGGTCTGAGAAGATACAAGGAATAATTTCTATTATTTTTTATTTGCTGAGGTTAGACTTGTGACCGAAGATGTGATCAATTTTGGAGGATGTTCCATAGGCTCTTGAGAAGAATGTGTACTCAGTTTTGTTATGATGAATTGTTCTGTAGATGTCTGTTAAATCCAATTGTTGAATGGTTAATTTTAAATCTAAAACTTCTTTGCTTACTTTCTTATTGGAAGATCTATTCCACACTGCCAAAGGGGTGTTAAAAATCTCTAACTATTATGGTACTGGAGAAAATCAAGATGTTCATCTCTGTTAGGGTCTCTTTTATAAATTGAAGAGCATTCTGGTTGGGCACATAAAGGTTAATAATGGAAATCTCATCATGTTGAGTATTTCCCTTAACAAATATAAAGTGACCATCCTTATCTTTCCTTACTTTTCTTGGTTTAAAGTTCACTGTATGTGCAAATAAAATTGCAACACCTGCTTTTTTCTGATTTCCATTTGCCTGAATTATACATGACCATCCCCTCACCCTGAGTCTATATTTATCCTTTAAGGTAAGATGAGATTCTTGTATACAGCAGATATCTGGCCTGAGTTTTTGTATCCAGTCACCCAACCTGTGCCTCTTTAGAGGATAATTTAAGCCATTCACATTAATTGAGAGTATTGATAAGTCTAGTAGTATTTTGGGTGTCAAGTTTTTCAAAAGTCCAGGGGACATTTTTAATCCTTTCTCCACTGTGGAAGTTGGGATTTGATCAAAAGTTTCTGAGTGAGTTTACTTTGGTGGTAGAGCATTGTGCTGGTCATTGTGGAGAATGGGTCTGAGAATATCCTGGAGAGCTGGTTTAGTAACGGCAAATTTCTTCAACATGTAAATGTCATTAAAGTATTTAATTTCTCCATCATAAATGAAACTCAGTTTAGCTGGATACAGGATCCTGAGTTAAAAATTGTTTTGTTTTGGGAGGTTAAAGATCAATGACCATCCTCTTCTGGCTTGAAAATTTTCTTCAGAGAGATCTGCAGTCATTCTAATATTCTTCCCCTTGTAGGTTATGGTTTTCTTATGTCTGGCAACTTGCAGAAGTTTCTCCTTCATATTAACTTTGGTGAAGTTAATTATAATGTGTCTGGGAGATACTTTATTTGTGCTGAGTCATGCTGTGGTTCTGAAACTGTCTGACATCTGAATTTCAGAATCTCTTACCATGTTTGGAAAGTTCTCCTCGTTTATCTCTTGGAGTAGAGCATTTGGACCTTTCAAAACAACCTCTTCGCCTTCTGGAATTCCTATAAAGCAAATGTTTGCTTTCTTGGAATTGTCACACAGCTCTCTGAGAGAATGATCCATTTTTGTTCTCCACTTTTCTTCCTCTTTGAGCATTTGGGATCATTCAAAAACTTTGTCTTCAGTATCAGAAATCCTTTCTTCTGCCTGCTCCATTCTGTTACTGAGGGATTCTACTGTATTTCTCATACCTTGGAGGGCTAAAAATTCTTTTCTCAATGTGTCAAAATCTTTGACGATTTTGTCTTTGAATTCATTGGATTCTTGAGACAACTTTTGAATTATCCCTAGAATTTCTAGCTCCAACTTTACTTCCATTCTGTTAATCTTATTTCCAATCCAAATTCTGAATTCTATTTCTGACATCTCAGTCATTTGTTTATGAATGGGATCTTCTGGTATGTTTGCCTTGTCATTCTGTGGAGTAGTTGATCTACTCTCATTATTCATGTTGCCAGAGCTTTTCCACTGATTTTGCCCCATGATTATTTTTCACCATTTAGCTAGACGAGCAGGTAAGGTGAAATTGGATTGGGGACTCCCAGAGTAGTGTTAACCAGCCCTTTGCCAGAGAGCTGGGACTGGTGACTGCTCCTTTTCCCCTACAGCTTTGCAAAGGACCCATACAGCCCTATCACCTATGACTCTGGGGACCTGCTTGGTGTGGTGGGGTTAGGTGACTTGTATTCAGCTGGTCTCTGTCCAGTCCTAGTGAATCAGTGACTCTGGGTTGAAGTCTCAGCTATTGTTTGTTTCTTTGGGGTGACAGCTCACCTCAGCAGGGGTGATGTGCACTCTTCAATCTTCTCTCTTGGCTCACCTCCAAACCATTCATTTACTTGATGAGCTTCTGTCCATTAACCCTCCTTCTGATGGGAGCCTCTGTGGAAAGCTGGCTCCAGTCAGCTATCTTGCCTCTCCCCTGTTGCTAGGATCTTGATGAGTATTTTTGCACTGATATTCATTAATGATACTGGTCTATAGTTCTCTTCCTTTGTTGCTTCCTTTCCTGGTTTGGGGATCATGGTGATACTTATGATCAAAACAGCTTGGTACTGGCACAAAAATAGAGTTGTAGATGTATGGAATATAATAGAGAATATAGAGATGAACCCAGCCACATATCATCACTTCATCTTTGATAAGCCTAACAAAACATGCATGGGGAAAAGAATCCCTATTTAATGACTGGCACTGGGTGAACTTGTTAGTGACCTGTAGAAGACTGAAACTGGGCCCATACCTCTCCTCACTAACAAATATTGATTCTCACTGCATAAAAGATTTAAATTTAAGACATGAAACTATAAAAGACAGTGACAGTGTAGGGAAGACAGTGTAGGGAAAATGCTTGAAGGTATTGGCCTGGGAAAATATTTTATGAGGAAGAATCCCCTGACAATTGCAGCAACACCAAAAATAAATTACTGGGATTTGATCATGCGGAAAAGCTTCTGCACGGTTATGGCTTCTGCACGGTTATGGGCACTACAACTTCCAAGTCTTTGGAATAGGAGATTTTTCATGTTATGATGCCAACAAATGTCTAATAACGAGAATCTACAGAGAACACAAATTAATCAACAAGAAAAGAACAAACAACCCATTTCTTTGTGGGCAAAAGACTTGAACACAAACTTCTCTTAAGATGACAGACAAATGGCAAAAAAAACCATGAAAAATGCTCTTTATCTTTAATTAACAGAGAAATGCAAATTGAAACCACTCTAAGATATCATCTAACTCCAGTAAAATTAGCCCACATCTCAAGGCTTAAATCTTCAGGAGCTGGTGTGGATGTGGAGAGAAGAGAACACTTCTACACTGCTAGTAGGATTAAAAACTAATACAAGTTTTGTGGAAAGAAGTATGGAGGATCTTCAAGGAACTAAAAGTTGGCCTTCCATTTGATTCCACAATTCCATTCCTAGGTGTCTACCCAGAAGAACAAAAATAATTTTACCACAAAGACATTTGCACCAGAATGTTTATTGCATTCTATTTCATAATTGCCAAGTCACAGAAGCAACCCAAATGCCCATCAACTCATGAATGGATTAACAAGTTGTGATATATGTATACCATAGAATACTATTCAGCCATAAAACTATGGAGACTTTATATCTTTTATGTTTACCTGGATGGAATTGGAATACATTCTTCTTAGTAAAATATCTCAGGAACGAAAAAAAAACTATCCAGTGTACTCAGTACTATTATGATCCCAATATATAAATACTTATACATTCATATGAACGATAAAACACAAAAATAGTCTAGCAAGAAGAAGGGGAGAGAAGGGAGAAGAGGACTAGAGGGAGAACTATTGGCAGGAAGAAGGAGGGCATTTGATGGGATCTCACCTACTGTACACAAGGCAAAGGTATATTTTAAAATAAATTAGAGTAAATTTTAAATGTCTTACCAGAAAAAATAAGTGAAGTGAAGGTTATGTTAATCAATTTGATTTAAGCATTCCACATTGTATATCAAATCATCACATTATACTCCATAAATATGTAGAGTTATGATTTTTATTAAAAATTAAATAAAAATAATAATAAATTAAATTAAAATAAATAAAGCAGAACTCAATTCCAGCAGAAACACACTTTCCCACATAAAGTCATAGAAACTAAACAACCTTTTACCAAATGATAGGTTGGTCAAAGAGGAGATAAAGAAAGAAATCATTTGATTCCTTGAACAAAATTATAATGGAGCACAAGCTAGCAAAACCTATGGGATACTGCAAACCAAGTATTAAGAGGGAAATTTATTGCATATGTCCACATCCAAAAGACTAAATGAGCATAAATCAACTACCTAGTGAATCATCTATCTAAAAGTAGGCCTCTCATTTGATCCTGTAATCCATTATTAGGGATCTACCCAGAAGAAAAAAAAATTATTTTATCATAAGGACACTTGCACTCAAATGTTAATAGTAGCTAAATCACAATTTCAGGGATGTGGAAACAACCAAAGTGCCCATTGACATATGAATGAATTAAAAACTGCAGTTTATGTATACCATAGAATACTATTCAGCCATAAATAAAGATGGAGACTAAGTCTTTTGTATTTACCTGGGTGGATTTGGAGAGCATAAGTAAAGCTAAGTAAAGTGTCACAAAAATGTAAAAGCAACCACCCCATATACTCAATACTAATTTGAAACTGGTAGATGAACAAGTACACAGCCTTATAAGAGAAAAACACAATTAAATTCAAGAATGGGAGGTTGGTAACCTCCCACCTAAAGGGTACAATGTAGGAGTATATGGCATTTCTGAGAGAAGGACTCCACTATAACTCAGACTTTACCTTATAATTGCAAACAATGTAACCTAACCAAATGTACTCTTATATTAATCTAATATAACAAAACATGCAAAGAACTCAAATAGACATTGCTCCAAAGGAAATGTACAAATCACAAATAAGTTCATGAAAAGATCATTCTACCTTATTAATCTTTAGGGAAAAACAAATCAAAACTATAAGATGCCACTTCACACCTGTTAGGTGAGTTGAAAAAAAAAGCACACAATAACAAGTATTGGTGAGGATGTAGAGAAATTTGAACCTTATACACTGCTGGTAGGAGTGTAAAATGGTGCAGCTTATGTGGAATATAGACTAGTGGTTGCTCAGAAACCTAAATAAAGAATTACGATATGGCCTAGTAGTTCTGCTTCTAAGTATATTGTAGCAGCCTGTATAGCTTTAAGCATTAGAAAAGCAAGAATTACGCTGGGAACAATCAGTAATTATAAGTAACACCTGATGAATAGGGCATGGGGCAGGATGTGGCTCTCCTAAAAAGCATGAGAGAGCTGGCAAGATGAGAGCATGGGTGAATTGGCAGTCTCTACACCTGTGGTGTTAAGCGGCATAAGATCAGCCTTATATTAGGCTGGAGAAGGCAGTTGGGAGTGTGCACATTCTCTCATGGACCTCCTTATTCTTACTCTGTCACTTCTCCTGCCTGCAGAATGCCAGCGTGGCGTCTCTCTGCTGAAGATCACTAAGCTCTGCTAAAGACTAAGATCTATTCTAAGACTTCTTCACCCTATCTTTCTCTCTTTCTCCCTTCTGCTAAGGTAAATAGCCCTCAGGCGCCTAAGAGCAACTGTTCCTGAACAAGATAACAGCAGAGCGGTCTTCGTCCAGAACACAGCTAGATAGGCTGGGGCCAGAGACCAACCAGGCCCTGATAAGTGGCGTCCACAAAGGGACCCTGACAGTATATACCCAAAATAATTGAAATCATATATCCGTACAAGTGATTATGACAGTATTATTCATACTAGCTATAAGTATAACTAACATACATGTTCCTGGTGAATGAATAAACAAAATATGGTCTCTATATACGATGGAATATTATTCAACCCTAAAAAGGAATGAAGTTCTGATATATGCTAGAACATGGGTGAACTATAAAAATATTATGCTAACTGAAATGAAACAAACAGAAAGAAACAAATAATGTATGTTTCCATTTACATTATGTAACTAGAATAAGAAACTTCAAGTTGGAGGAAGAGTGGAGAAGAAAGAGCTATGGGTACACAGTTTCAGTGTGATATGATGAAAATGCTTTGGAAATGCATGGTGTTGATCATTGCACAAAAATGTGAATGTAATTAATGCCATAGAATCGTACTCTTAAAAATAATTAGAATGGCAAATTTTACATTATATATTTTACCACTTTTTTTTTTTTTTGAGGCAGAGTCTCACTTTGTCTCTCCTGGTACAGTGCCATGGTATCATAGCTCACAGCAACCTCAGACTCTTGGGCTCAAGAAATTCTCTTGCCTCAGCCTCAAAGCAGCTAGAACTATAGGCACCTGCCACAACCCCCACTCTTCCTCAGGCTGGTCTCAAACCTGTAAGCTCAGGCAATCCGCCAGCCTCAGCCTCCGATTTTACCACATTTTTAAAATGTATTGTTCAGCAAAGCAAACTGTAATCAAAATCACCTGTGTAGACAATCATTGGCTGGTCTTTAACAACATTTATTCCCTAAGAGTATTTCAGTTCAGCAATGACTCCTCTTCCTACATCCTATACTTAAATTTATTTAGGTAATTGTGGCCCTCTCTGATTTAGAGGCATTACAGTGCTATCATTGATTGTTTGTTATAACTCTTATAACTAGTCAACTATCACAGCAGTTTAGAGGCTCGGCCATCCTCACACCTGTCCTAGCAAGAGGTCATATTTGTCTCACATCCCTAAAGAATAGTCTTCATTCTTTTTGGTAAATAACGCCCATGGGCTTCTGACCTCATGCCCCTAAGAGGAAACCTCTGTTCCCAGGACAGAAGGAAATCTCTGCTCAGAGTCCTTTTATTGTCCCACACAGCCTGCCCATATTGTCTCCTCCTGCCTCCTGCTGATAAGTCTACAGCACATGGTTGGAAGAGTGAGCCTGAGGATTTGGACTTTAGAATAGTCCTGTATTGGTAGAGGATAGGTGTTGCAGTAAAATGATCCCAGGCTTTTAGAGTCAGTGAGAACTGCATTTGAGTTAGGTTCCAGGACCCCCCTGGCCTTCAATTACTTACTTATTCTTTACAAGCCTCTGCTTCTCTCCCCTGTAACACAAGAATAGTTATCCCCACAGAGCAGGTAGTACTGAGAATCAGAGATCATACAACTAGTGCCCAAGTCTCTTTCTACTCCCAGGGGCACAAGTTGGAGGTCTTCTGAGCATAGTCCAACCATTGCAACCTAGGAGACAAAACTCACACCCCTTAATAGAAGAGAAAAGAACTCTCCACTAACCTGTGACTTGGTGACCTTGATCCTGAACTTGTTGATGTCATCATTATCCTGGCCAGGCTGGCAGAAAATGCAGTTATGCTCATGTTCCTGGGCTTCCCCACATGCTGAAATACTTTATCTACATTAATGACGTGGCCAGGCAGATTTCCTCTTCCTCCACTTCCACATTATCAATTCCCTGAAGAACCTCACCAACTTTTTGTATCCCTTCTCCATCTTCATCCACCACTCATTCTTCACAGTGTTGCTGCTTTCCTACCTTGCAGGCCTGAGCATGCTTAGCACCATTAGCACCTAGTGCTGCCCTTCTGTCCTGTGGCCCATCTGGTACTACTGCTCCCACCTGGAACACCTCTTAGCTATTATGTATGCCCTGCTCTGGGTCCTAGCCTTACTGCAGTGCAGACTCAACAAGTAATACTGTGACTTCCTAGATAGTAAACATGATGGTAGTTGGTTTCAGGCATCTTACTTTCCAAACCAATATGGCTCATTTTTGTGCATGTATGTGGTTCTCTCTGGGTCCAGCCTGGCCCTACTGGTCAGATCTTGTGTGGCTCCAGCCAATACAGCTGACCAGGCTAAATGGGACCATTGTGCTCACAGTACTGGTCTTCCTCCTCTGAGGCCCGCCACCATGGAATCCACTGGTTTATACTGAAGGACTGAGAAATATTTTCATATATTCTCTGATTATCTTAATCTGGTTTCCATCACCCTGTCATCTGTTGACAGCAGTGCCAACTCCATCATTTACTTCTTCATGGGCTCCTTTAGGCAGTAACAGCAGGAACCTTAACAGACTCTTAAGCTGGTTCTCCATAGGGCTCTGCAGGAAACTCCTGGGGTACATGATTGTGGGGCAGCCTTCCTCAGGGCACCTTGGATTTGTCAGGAAGGAGATAGGTGCAGTGAGAAATAACATCTGCCTGTGTCAGTCCAATGTGACTGCGAGAGTCAACACGCCCTGCCACACTTGACAGTCACCTGCTCTTCTCTCAGCCTACTACCCCTGAAATGCCTTAATGATTCTCTAATGTTTTCAAATAGCTTTTTAAACCTAGATTTTCCAATTTTAGCCAAAGAAAGCATCAGAATGCAAAAAGGATATTTCCATTCTTCTTGACATTACCAATAATTTTATCATGTTATCTTCTGAATCTTTCTTATTGAATGCTTTTTCTTTCCAATTTTCATTATGATAGAAAGAATACAGAATTTGCAATCCAAATCCTTCTTTTATACCTATTTTCCAGGTGACAGTATAGAAAAAATATTATTTTCTTTTATATTTTTATCTGAGTCAGAGTCTTACTCTGTCACCTGGGCTAGAATGTCATGGCCTCTGACTAGCTCATAGCAATTTCAAACCCCTGGGCTCAACTGATCTCCTGCCTAAGTCTCCTCAGGAGCCCGGACTACAGGCACCTACCACCACACCTGACTAATTCTTCCTAATTTTTTAAAGATGGGGTCTTGATTGTCTCAAACTGGCCTCAAACTCTGATCCTCCCAGATCAGCCTCCCAGAGTGTGAGGATTATAGGCATGAGCCACCTCACCCAGACAAGATTCTTTATTTTCCTCTCAGACTTTTTCCCTGAGAATCATGTTCTGTGATTGCGGCATGGCTGCAGGTAGAAAGCTTTGTTCTCAATAAGTAAGTTCTGCTACTTACAAATCTCACTGAATTCTCTGGTTTGGGGAAAATAATATCCTTAGAGAGAGAAAGCCTCTCTCTCTACACAGTAACATATAGGAAAGTGAGTTTATGAAAGACACTTATGTGGCATTTGTGCATGAAATAGTAACAGGTGCGTTGAGTTCTAGTACAAAAAGCCATGGCCTTTGACCTTCATAATTAAAAATTGTTTATTTAGTTCTTACCCTAACAAGTATAGAGAATACAAATAAGTCCTACCAGGTCCAAATGGTCCATTGACAACCTCAGTTTCATAAAATAAGGCAACATGAAGTCACTGAATTGATTGATTCTTCCTTTTGTGAACCATTCATTGCAGCATGAAGTGTTGTTTGATACCCACAGTACAATTGCTTTCAAAATTGGAGTCAAAATCATCTCAAATCTTGTCACTGAAGTCTTGAAAAGCTCATCCATAAGGGTGGAAATCAAATTCTTCTAAATTTCTGATAATGTTTACATTTGACCATTTCCTGTGAATCAGGAATTTTCTTAACGGCATCTAGAATCATGAATCCTTTCCAGAAGGTTTAATACTTACTTTTCCCAGATGCATCAAAGAGGCCACCATCTATGGCAGCTATAGCCTTTTTTTTTTTTTAGTGAGTCAATAGAAAAAAACTTTATTTGTGCTTCAAAATTTAAACCCAAGACACAGTGCTCCCATAGGAAAAACATTTCCTATTAGTCTCCTCTAACAGAGTATATATGTGTTAATTAATTTCAAATTACAACCATTATCAGAATTGTTAATTTATAAGATTATACCCAGATCACCCAAACTGGAAGTCTGAATGTACTAAATTGTACCCTGATTTCACTAACTGCCAAAGGTTTTCTGAGATAATCCCAATCACCCAAATTCCTTTAAAGATGAAGTCCAAAGAACTCTCAAATG